>PDGT01000017.1:1452996-1535096 GCA_003671415.1 Megathymus violae | reverse complement strand
TAGCAAAGTTGTTGTGCATGAGCCCACGATTTCTGAGTTGATATGACCAAATTTTCGACAGATGGCACCACTAAAATCAATAAAATGACTGAATGAATTGAATATTTGTGTAATATCTTTCCTTCAAATTTATTTTAGATAGTGGCGTAGCAACGCGCGCAAGGTACAGCTAGTATTGAATAAAATATTAAAGTTAGTAAAAAAATACTGTCCAAAAAACATCTCCGATGTGAACGGTAAACCAACTATCTGCTTTGACATGGAATTCTGGATCGTGAGTGTCTGAATACGTGATTACTGATGTATAAACCTTAATCACCTTGTGGTTTAGTTCCCGTGACATTATATATCTTTAATGTACAAAATGCGATCAATTATAATCTTATCATCATAAAGATACTTTTCCATATAATTATAATTATAATCGTAATCATAATTTAAAAATCATTGACCATAGACTTCAATAACACCAAAGGTATCACCAAAGTGTTACCGACCGGATAGGAAGCGGAGGACCCGCGTCATTACTGGCTCTTCGGCACTGCGATCGAAACACGCATGAAACATTTCACCGTCAATTTCAGTAAGTGGGTGGAAGCTAGCCAGGCGGAGTAAACTACCCTGCCATCATGTAAGTACCGTCGGGGTTGAAGTGGGTGGTACAGACCCCAGCGCCTCCAACAGGAGGTCCGATGTTCAGCAGGTTGCATCACGAGCAGGGAAAGTTGGCTTGAGCTCAAGGATACATAAAGCACCTTATTGTAAAAATATAATTTCCTATAAATATTGAACGTCTAAAATCCGGATATTGGGTTGAAATAATAGTAAAATATTGCCTGGATGGCGCTACACAACACATGTTACTACGTGTTGCGAATTCTAAGAAAATTTATGACACCTTCTACTCTATGGATATGTTGATATTGTTGTAGTTGATATCAAAAAGAACTTTATTGCTGAGATAATATTGTCTAAATTGCCTTACTGAATCTCTTGCACAGTAGTTACACAGCAACATACATACATACATAATGTTGTTCTATACCTGTCTTGACAATTTTAGAAGCCTCTATTGAGTGTGGAATATTGTTAATTTGTAAGAACTTTTAATGGAAATGGATAGGCCACATCGTTCGGAGTACCAATAACTGATGGCGAAGAAATGTCCTAGAGAGGGATGCACTCATTTTTAAAAGGAGGTCCAAACTTCCCTGGAAAAGCAAGACTGATTAACTGACAAAAATAATAGTAAAACTTTAGATTCTGGGATGTTAGGTATGGTTGAAGTGATACGATATAGAAAGGTCAGCATTTAAGATGGATGGATGGGATAAAGATATTACAAAGGGACGAACCGTTGTCTGGGTTAATTGGAATGGAACTTAGTAGACGGGTTTTTTAAACTATAGCTTTAACCCATTACATTATTTAGGTCCATCTAGTAATGAAGGAAATACTGGAACCACTCCATCATGATGCTCTTCGTCGATTGATGCACGACTTAAAATTAACGCATGGAAAGTTCTCTTGCCATTCGGATTCTTAATGATTGCTATCCTGATAACAATTTAAACTAACAGCTTAACGTGCCCTCTTAGTACAGAATTGCCTAAAACATTATTTTTTCCGGCCACAACCATATTGTTTAACTCTTACCACTTACGATGCATACAAGTCGTCTTGTCTTCAACACTGATTAATTTGTTATGAAGCTGCTTCTTTAACCCTGGTTTTTTTATAAAAATATTGCTTAGGTCTTTAGATGATACAATTAATTTTTTCCATAATTACATCGAGTCCTCAACTGTACAGTTCAACGCTCGAGTTTTCAGTTGTAAGCAAGTTTTCGAATAAATTAATTCCTCCTCCACGTCGGGTTTAAAATAATATTTCTTTGGAGTACAATTTTGAAATTCATATTTAAATTCTGTAAAACCGCAAAATAATGTAACCATTTTGTTCTAGTTTTTTAGAATAAAGATAGTTTTAGAATATAGAAGCATTATGACATTAGATGAAGTATAAAATTTTTTCTGGATGCTGTTTGTGTAAGTGAATCCTAACGCAACCTTCAGGATATCAAAAATTTACGTTGACGTTGGGCTTAAGGATTTAAGTAAGCATTGAATATGAATAGTCGTGAGTGTAAAACCAAGTGTACGGACCGCGATATTTTAGTAATGAATACCTGAAACTATTAGTTAATTGTTAATTCCGATACGTAAAAATAGCATAGCCATATAATAAAATATGTTACTTCTTTTTACTAATTTATGTAACAAACGTTTGTAATTGTTCTAAAAATATTGTGTACAATTCTATGGATTGTTCCGTCTCTCCAGCCAGCACTGAACTGTTTATCTTGTCTCGATGTTTGTGATGTCTCATTTGGTTATGTCCATGTTACCCATCACACAGGGAATCCTCGTGATAAGGTATGAGCATCTAAATTTTTATTCCCAGGATTCCGTATATCTCGGGGAAACACTTCCGTATATTCATTTGACTGCCCGGCTGCCTTTCCTGACATTCTCTTAATGTGCTGGACAAAAAACAAGATTGAACCATAGATGATTATGTGTAACGTTTCCGTATCAAAGCTATCTCGCGCGAATCCACTTTGGCCACGATAAATTTTACTCCTTTACTATATACATACATTGATAGCAATTATGCTAAATCCTACAAATTAAAATTGCCACTGCGACCAACGTTTTCACAGCAACGAAATTTGACAACGTCAACTTGTAAGAGGTGACATAAGTCATCGATTTGTCACTAATGTCACCGCCGAATATTACGATTTTTTAAATAAAATGATACGCTGACTAAAGTCCTCAGTAATGCAAAACAGGAATGTTACGACTGAACGTATACAATACATAAAACATTGCATAAATATAAATAAACTACATTATCATTCAAGTAAGAAGACCCAAGTATGACAGAATTATCTTCAATAACTGCTACGAACGTGACGTGAATACTACCAATATACAAACAGATAAAAGCTAAATGTAAGAAAATTGTAACTGCGTAAAGAACACTGAATAATTTGCTCATGACGACCTCGTAACAAAGTTGGTAGGAAACCTTCCCGAGGAAGCTACAGCCGAGTATTCATTTATTAATTTCAATAATCTTAGGGGTAGCATCACAGTATTCCTAATTCGTTACCTAAGGTACTACGTACAATTCGTATTTCGATTTATGTTTAAATGATCGTCACAATACAGTAGCAATCATAAGTTTATTATGGAAATTATTACATTATGTCATTTTTACTCTATTTCTAACAGAGACATTAGGTAGATATATTAATATTATTTAATTAGCTAAACTACTTAACTCAAATCTCTATGTTGGTAAATAACCCACACAATGAAAATTTTATTAAATATAAGTTTAATTAAAAAGAAACAATAAACACATGTCCAAATCAAATAATATATCCAACTTAATAGGATACAATAATATAGACGACCCAAGTAGGTTCGCTCTAAATGAAATTGAATAAGTCTATCCGATCTGCCGGTGCCACTTTGTTTAGAGTACGCAGCGCTCGCGTGAACGGCTCCTCACGCAGTAAGTTTGTCAACAGCAGCGAACGCAACCGACGCCGCCGCCTAACGCTGTCCTCTGGCACGCATAGCTTTAGCTCTTCCAGAATCGCTCAGTTCTCGACTTCAGCCCTGAGCACCATAAACAGATACTTGGATAGGGCGACCGTTTCCTTGTTTGAATCACACCCTACAACTTTGGATATAGAAACATAGACAATTTATTCAGTATGCGTTCCAATATTGTTTTGTACTCACTTGGTGATAACACAGCCGAATTATACTCCAAATGACCTTTCACCAACTGTGCAAATCTATTTTCTCTCTTCTACTGCGAAAAGAGAATGTGAAATGAATGGACGCACATTCTCAATCAATGCATTTTGCCTACCGTTGCCTGTTTTCGACCTCATGCAATTCCAAAAGGCTTTCGGATCCGACATTAGGTGACGCGGTCACGATAGCGATCTGAAGGGTGCGGACGCTGAGCCTCCCCTGCCGCCTGGTACCTAACAAATTCTTCGTAATTGTATCGAGACTTACTCGCTTCGAATTTCTTACGCAATTGATATTTAATCTAAACATCCGTGATATTTAATCTCTTTGGAATATGTACCATACTAGGTATATTTTTGCGCTCCTGAAGGCAGGCATTGTGAAAAAGTTTAGTTTATTTTACCTTAAAAGCAATCTATGACTACATGTGTGTCATTAATGGAACATATATTGCTAAAGTCAATGTACCTAAATAGGTAACACAATACGTTTAAATACACCTTATGAAATCCTCGGTTTAATCGAACCGAGTCTGTCGAGTCGAAACTGTAAGTTATTTGCATAATGGACAAACTTTTTGTTCTAGTTTGTAGGCATTTGTGATCTCAACGTATGTTCATGCCAACTTCAATATAGAGAATCCTATGAAGAAATGGGTGCTTATGAGCGTTTATTTACCTTTACCCTCATTATATTTTAATCTGCTGAGCCTATCATTATGTAAAGTAAACTTACAAAATAGACTCTCATCTATTTTCAGAAGAACAGCTAAACTTAAATGGTTAGACTTGACCTAAATTAAAAACAAGTAGTATAAAAAAATAAAATAAAGTAAAAATAAAATAAATTAAAGTAATAAAACTACTTAATTCAAAAAATGTTTATTCGTTATTAAAAAACGAGTTGGGTTTGTATATGAGACACAGTGACATCTATGTTTCTTATATTCAACTGTTTTTTATGTCGTGTTAATGTTGATTACTTACTTTTTCAACAGAATCATAGATGGCTCGGAAATTTTATGATTAAATTTTTAATTTCATAGTGTTTAATATAAAAATATAAATAAATTTAATTAATTAATATTTGGAAAAAACTGTATTAACATCAAGTGTCATCCACTACAAAAAAAAATTGAACTTGAGTGGATGAATAAAAATTATTTTACTAACGAAAAAAAAAATTGAACAAGATATATAAATAAATTTAGATAACGAGAGTAATAGTAGTAAACTAATAGTAGGAAATTAAAAACCCATACTTTATGTCCTACGGTCTTTTCAACAATTCACTGAATGAAAATTGGCAGAACGCCGGCAATATCATAGATTTTTCAAACTTTATTGTCCATTACTGACAGCTATTTTTTCACAGTCATCTCTTAAAAAGCTGTCGATAAGAGCCATTATTTGGTAAAATGGCCTGAGTTTTTCTATTTACACATTGGGAAATTTCCATCAAGAAAAGGTCGGGGGGACAATAAATTTTAATCAAAGAGAAAATTGCTTCGGCAATCGTGACTTCTTTGTTTCTGCACGGCCGTTAGCTTCACAGCTAATTATAATATCTTATTCCGTGAGAGCCTTAATTAAACGAGATGCCTTGTAACATCTGGTTTTGTTCATCACGTCGAAACATCCGTTGCAAAGGTTAATTTCTAGAACGTCATATTCGTAGTGCAGACCTGGGAATGAATAGTTTTAAGTATTAAACTACTGCTCGTAAGATAGGCTTACTTAGGTTATATTTATTAATACTTGAAGAAAGAACTTAGTACCCCTTTGTTTCCTCGTTTTGGCCATCGTATTGCTTTGCTATTTTGTTTTTTATATTACTTTGAGTAATATTATGAATACTAACCGTAGCAATAATAGACAGCTTTGTTTTAAAACACAACTCACTTTTCTATACTTTATTTATTTGATTATTAAGTAATTTAAACCATACCAATTAAGTAAGTGTTAGTTGGTCAAATGCTAGCAATTGTTTGACTTGACTTGTTTTATTGCAAGACAATTCAGAAATGCAACAAACTATAGAGTAGAGAAACAAAATAATACAACGAATACATAACTCTTAAAAACAAATTTTGAATTTAAACATGCTTTAAATTGCTGGAATATTCCTATCAAATTTTGGGTGTATAAAAGAAGTAGGAAAGGGACCAGTGTCCACTTAAATAGCGAGAAGGAGTGGATAGACAAGAATAAATTAAATTAGATCAATAAAGAAATTGAAAACGGTGCTGTAGAAATGAAGCGATGGTGAATTTTATGACTATTGCTGCGACTACAATAAACTCCGAGTCTTACGACCTCAATATCCTATTTCCCTTTGATCTCCTATTCTCGGTTCGTATCGATATCTATCTTGTAACATGAGCGTAGTTACTTAAAGCTTTGCAAATGAACATATTATTGACCAGCGAATACCCTCGCTATTTATTGCCTAATAATGGCGGCCACGTCTCGGAAAAAGGAGCATAGGACGCCCCCCGACTAGGTGGACCGACGACCTGAAAAAGACAACGGGCAGCCGCTGGATTCAGAGGGCTCAGGACCGGTCAGAGTGGCGCAAGTTAGGGGAGGCCTATGTCCAGCAGTGGACCTCCAAAGTCTGATGGATGGATGAAATGCCCTCGCTTCGCTTCAGAATATCAACATTTGCATTGTTTTAGGGTTTATCTCGTCCTGTGAATTAGAAATACGTATATTAATTCATAATCTTTTTAGTTTTGGACGAATTGAAAACAAAACAAAGTATTAACGATATTAAGTGACGCTTACTGCAATGCATTAGTGAAAACCGTAACGAAATCGGATAAGATGTTTTTAAGATTAGCGCGAACGAATGCACAGACAAACACACAAAAATTCTAACATCTAGTGTGTATTTGTGTTCTATTGCGTTAATAAAAACAGAAAGCGATCAGTTAGAATTTTATTATATGCATAGATCACTATGATATACTGATCTAACATACGAGGCTCCAGAAATAAAATATGAATATCTACAATTTACAAACATAGAACTTGTTAATAAATTGAACACAGTTACATCTGATTCTAAACCTATAAGCCATTGTCTCGAATAAATAATTTACTGTGTGAATATATTTACGTAGTGGTAGTGGTAGTAGCAACTTTAGTTTAGAAGTAACAAGTTATCTAACAGGTACACCTATAGGTATACAACATTTGTATATGCTGTTCGGTGGTGCCAACGAGCTGATCTCGTAACGGATATAACTGGACAAGGCATTTCAACAACTGCTGTTTTACTATTTTTTCAAAATAATTTAATCATATAGGTATTCAGTAAATACACTTATGAACGTCATTTTTTGCTTCTACCACCGTTTCGAAAAGGTGCTTTAACAATCAGGAGAAGAAACGGCGAAAGAAACTCCTCAGCACATCTTTTAAACAACACATGGTAATTACAAACGTTTAAACCTGTGAGGAACTGGTTGCGACACTATTATCTCCAGGCGTCCTTGTACTCATCTATACTATAATATCCTTTGATTATTAGTTGTATTTTAATGCGTCGCTTAAAAGTTCCAATGGGCAACTCGCGTATCAACTTTATATGGCCTATTCGTTGAGCATACTCACTGGGTCCTCGAAGTTGGTCGGGCGTCACGGTTGTATGCGCGAGCGATCCCGTGGCGCCCCACTAAGACGATGAGGGCCCCGCTGGGTTTTAGTGGGTATTCTGGCACGTTCTGGCGTGCCAGCAAGTCCCACATACACGCCGCCTCGTCGCGGCGGAATGCGTAAATGCATTTCCCAGCGAAAAAAAAATAGGTCCTCGAAGTTGTCTCGATATCTTCAAAACGATTGCTACAAGATAATTACGTGGAGTTCAGGCTTGTGTGACTTGTATTAATAATATCATCCATTATTTATATTGTGTCCTCGACGACGGAGGTCATATTTTATGTTGTATTTAACTATAGTTAATGAACTGTACTACATGTACGCTTGAGACGTAATATTCGGGGCTCCAACTAGTTAAAAGAATTTGTACCATAATATTTATTCCTGCCTTGCTGTTCTTTTCTCTAAGAACCAACCGTGAATTTCAAATATGTTTTGGCAACTCTGTCGTTCAATCGTTCGTCGTCAACGATTCAGTGATGCCATTGTTAAGGATGTCTATGGCCTTTCCACTCGGATTTCAACTGTTAATTAAAAAAATATATATGCACATATATAATTTATTCCCCCGTAAACAGATGTTTATTATAATAGCCGGAAGAAAACTATCTTCTACATGCCTTTAAACGATATAGTATTTTTAAACAACCGCTCCGGTACAAAGGAGAGAAAAAAAACCCACGTTTTTCTTGAGAGCAATAAGAATATGTCATTCTCATACGGGAAGCTAATCTGAGAGCATTTCACGGTATCATTCCTCTTAGCTTTTCTTGTTTGACTGCGGCTTTGAACTTAAGGTTATTGTTTCACTAAAGGTGCAGTGCTATTATCAGAAACGCTATGCTCGTGAAACACCGCGCATTTCGTGTTAGTTTCTACTAATTTATGTATTTTAGCAGTGTGAATCACATAGCCAGTAACAAAATAGCACTGTGCATGCTGTCTCTGGGTGTATAAGATTATTTTAATTCATATTAATAGGTGTATGTAATAACATGTTATATGAACCAGAATTCAGATAACCTACAGGTAAATTTGCGATTCTTAGAATTTTTATTCTTTTTTATTGATTTTTTTTTATTTATTTTTTCTATTTCGTTAAGTATCGTTAGCTTTGTGTGTGATATGGTACCTACATGTTTTGCACGGACCACCCCACATCCTTACACAACTCGCTTCTCCTGTGCCACCTACAAGGAACTTTATAATCTTACGTAAATATTTACCGTTTAGTACCGCTGTTCTAAACGCGCGATTGTTTGTGAGTTTCGAAATATTATCGCATATCGCGTGTGGCCTTAAGTCAGACAACTTGGCAAGAAGACGGTACAATTAACAAAGCGACTATAATTACGTTTGTACGGAAAAATGTTTCAAAGGTCCCTGTTTCATTGTAATTGGGAGGCGGAGGGGAAGCAGCGAAGCAGGGGTGAGTTTTGAAACCACATGTGACTTAATTAAGGGAACGAATGCCGTAAAATGAGATTGTGGAGTTACTGCAAGCTTGTAGTGTTATGGCAAGTATATAGTTGAAGGATCTGACGCGTTCGAGATAGAAAGTGTTTTATGTTAAAAGATTTCAAATAACTAAATGTTTCTGGAGTAAAAAAAAATCATGCGTTCCACACTAATAAGAAACTAGTGAACTTGGTTCATAATTGACTCTTCAAATTTACAATCAAATTTCGATAGAAACGCACTAAATTAGGACTGAGTAGGTTCCATCGGGATCACACCGAGTAGTACTGAGCCTGTTGACCTCCAGGGAAAAGATCTAATGCCATAGTTAATATAATTGACCCCAGTGAGAAAATTAGATAGAAGTTGTTGTTAGAAAACTATAATTTTACCTGATCGCCTTTGGGCCTTGTGAAAGGTTTTGATTTTTAAACAAATTACCTAAAATCAACTTTAAAACTGCACGGTGAAACCCTTAGAATGAAAGAATCTTGATTAATAATGAATAATGTGTTTCTTGTTTCATCAATACGTTTAAAAAATAAAGAAGATTCATAACCAAGGGATAACAGTCGGAAACAAACGAGCTGCAGTAAAATACCGGATATCTGGACCAAACCGGATACCTTGTAGATACCATTCATTATTTACACAGAAAACAATAACATGAATTTGTTAAATGAATACGCTGCGAATAAATGTTTCGCGCTTATGTGAATTTTCATATTTTTGTTTCTGGCCAACGTACGATTGAATCTCAACTTAATGCCCCAAAAGGTAAAGGTTAAATTAAAGAATCCTTCGGGTTACGGAAAGCACTTATGTTCCAAATTTTGTACTTTGTATTTAAAGTGATAGAAAACGGGTTTTGTTACGAAAGGAGAATTACTTTCTGCTCATTATAACCCATATTGTTCAACATGTCTAACTTTTAACATTTTGTAATTAATTAGTTCACGAATAACCTGGTTTAAATTTTAGTTATATCTAAGATATTTTATTTTTACATTTTGTCATGTGTAAAACAGAAAAGTTACATACTCAGTCACATAATAATTTTTCCTGTGTGATTGTGAGTTATCGATAAAACATTATTTATTTTAGCACTAATCCGCTGGAAGTTGATTACATTAATCTCGTTATTGTAGACGTAAATAGGATTTTAAGACGATGTCAGTATTTTTCAATTAAATCAATACTTACAAGTACACAATTATTATTGCTTGTTCCACCCATAACCACTCCATCGATATAACCATATAGTGAAAGCAAATATGTAATATATTTTTGCACTTGTGTTTATGATTCAAAGGTGTAAGTGACTACTTATACAATATTTTTTTAATTATTCTACACCACAAATGTCGAAAACAAACAATAAAAAACAAACAGAGCTAATGTTGCGAAAAATATCGTATTTAATAAAATCCGCATCTCAATATTTGCGATTTGCAGAAAAATTCTAAAATAAAGGTATGGTCAAAATAGTCAAGTATTACCTTATCGGAATCTCAATTGCTGAATGTATAAACGGGCAATATTGACCTAGATAGATTTTAATTTGCCATCGGTTTCTATTCAAGGATAGGTTTGAATTGAAGCTTTAAGTGGTTTTAATACATCTTAATGTAGTTCCAATTCCACCAAGTTTCGATGCGTTTAACTTGATCCAAATTCTAATCTATTTTTAGCACCCTCTGGTTTTAGGGTGTGCAAGCTCTATCCAACACTGAGTCCAAGCGAACTTTCACTGCCCATAGTCCATCCTTCTAATCGATGGCTTAATTTTTTGTTATCGAAGTTCGCTCTCCTTCATTCCGACCGTACTTGTGCATGTCTGTATCTAACTGGCCAGTTACTCTATCTCCTAAAATTAATCGTAGAACAAAATCATGTCATGTCGCGTATTCGACATTGCAAATGTTTATCATGACAACCCATGGTTCATGTGGGGGTAAGTCACAATGTGCGGGAAAATAGTCCGTTATGTGTACATCGACATGTGTGTAAGATTGAGGATTAAGGTTTTCTCACAATATTTTCCGTTATCGTAACAACTGATAAATGATTTTAATGAACGTCTAAATAATTTAGATGTACGTCTCAATGATTTATCAGTTCCCTGTGTTTGTACCTGTACACATAATGCCGCTGCATTCGAACTCGGGTACTATGTAGAAGGTGTTAAAAAAAAACTAAATATAACAATTGTGTAATATGGTAATATTTACAAATATGACCTCTGTCTTTTTACACCATGTTACATCACAGTATCACACAGGAAAACTAGTATAAACTCAATCCACTTAGCCAGAGAACATTACATTGAAAAAAACCTACACAAATCTAAAAGAATGCTTGCAATTTCCATAAATGGGACGCCGTTCCATGGTACAGCCCATAAAAACACTGGATTATTATATTACGTCACAAAATATACAAATTTCAACCATACATACACGGGACAGAGTAGATTTTGGCTCGGATCGTCTAGTCTGGGTGCTGAGATCTTAAACAAGAACGATTTTTCATCAAACCGTCAAGGAATAAGGGAACTGAACAATACGAAAGCTTAACCTAAATTATTTCGTATGACAAATATTCGGAACGCTTATTTTATGTTTAAACTGTGTAGCAAATATAACTAGTAGTAGTAGGCAAATCAAACTTTCTGCTTCCTTTTTGCCGCCAACGCGTGGGTGATACTTTAAGTTTTAATCAGGAATGTTATGGTACTACGTAATAGTAACCAAAACTATCGGATATCCGAAATAAAAATATATGCCAAAACCGTTACCGAATCCGACATAATAAAAGTTTCGAAACATTTCGGATAGGGGCAGAGTCCTAACGAAACACGTTATGACAGGTTTTCGCTGCCTAAGCTGATACATTTGCTGCGTTGTTTCTCTCTTTTAAGGTTTTTATTCCATGACTAGCTGTGCCCGCGACTTCGTCCGCGTGAAATTTAACAAAAAAGTTATTTAGTAGAAATAATTATTATTACATCAGCTACCTGCCAGTGAAAGTCCCGTCAAAATCGGTCCAGCCGTTTCAGAGATTAGCTGGAACAAACAGACAGACACAAAAATTGTAAAAAATGTTATTTTGGTATATGTACCGTATATACATTTAGTAACAAGCGTTTATTTTAATATTACAAACAGACACTCCAATTTTATTTATTAGTATAGATTATAATACCAAATAATACCTAGAAAGAAAATCAAACACTTACCTTTGAAATATATTATTAAAACAAGTCCTAAATCATCTAATATCCGTAAACGTAATTATCCGAAACAATCGGATAATCTGAAATAATATCATATCCGTAACCGTAACCTAAACCGGTAAAATATTATTCATATATCCGTATCCATATCCAGATCCCAAATATCATATCCATAACATGTCCGGTATTAATACAATTGGCAGATTTTGGTTTTTATCACCTAGTAATAAAAAAATCTTTTACATTCAAACGTTCACAACTGGCATCACTGCACTATAAAATGACATTAAAGGGATGTCAGGGTCTGGGTCAGGGCTGACGGGGTCCACTACCAACCTACAAGGTCATTATTAAATCGTTTGAAGGTTAGGCGTTCATTTGGTGGATGTGAGTTGACCTGATAATTGTGTTGCTAAGAGTGCTATAATGAAATGTGTTAATTTAGGAACTTCGACTTCGCTTCATATAAAAATATATACCAATTTCAAAACGTAATTTTTTTATTGTTTATGGTTGTGCCATCTTGAAAATAGATATCAGTGCTGTCGTACTTGTTTGTCCATGCCACCTGCGACAAAGGGGAGGATTGTAGGGGAGAGGGGTCGAAGCGAAGATTGAACTGCAAAATATACGTTAGAATATATAATGCTATATTGGAACACTGACTTTTCATAGATCCATATATAGCTCTGTTGGTAGTGACCCTGCCTGCCGAGCGAAAGGCCACAGATTCCATTCTCGACCGGGGCAGATTTTTATGTGACATATAATTATATGTTTTCGGGTCATGGGTGTTCGTAATGTCATATTTCTGTATGTCTACCCCATATGCAATACAGGGAATCTTAGTGGGAGTGAGAGTGTGTAAGCATTTACGTTTACTTATATTACAAAAAAGGGCACCCTTACGGCAAATATGTATTCTTCTAGCACCTACTTGCGACATCAAATGCTCTTGAATATACCATGTTTTTCGACTGGAACTCATCATATGATTAGGTTAAAATATTATTTAGTGTCACCAGAAATATTAGCGACCTCGTGTTTGTCCGCAATTTTGGATCTGTACCTACTATACTTTTCTTATTATAGAAGATATCACATATAATTAAATCTTACCTTTTTACACAATGTCACCATATCTGTAAAAGAAATTAATTAAAATTAATACTATGCGTATACCTAAATATATAACTCTCTCCCGTAAAATGTTCAAAGGGATATCGAAATGTCTATGGAAAATCTCTCTACTTGCATTTATGCTTTAAAACTTAGTATCAATACACGTAAACACAAATAATGATTTATAAAATATTATAAATGAAGAGATTAAAAACAGGGAGATTGATGTACGTTACAAGATCTACGCAGGGGAGAAAGCTATAAATTAAAAAGGGAGATACGTAGGTCGAAAAAATGACTAGAAATAATTTTAATGCAAAAAAATCTCGCAGAATTTCATTGTTCGCTATACCGCCTTTATGGTTTTCTGCACATTCTCAAGGTTTACTGTGAAGATTGCTATTAGGTAACAAGTCCACCTATTGTAACACTACTAGATGTTTAAAAATAAAGTATAAATATATAAATAAATTACGATTTCCTTACAACAGGCAGTTAAATAATTGTTTTGTGTCCATTTCCTAGAATAATTTTAAATATGGTGCATTTTTTTAACACATATTGATTCACTTCACTATAATATGACATGTTACTTATAGTAATGCATCTATATTAAATACCATTGTTTCTTTTTTTTGCTTATGTTTTAATTTAAAACATTGACATTTATATCTTTAATCCTCAATTTAACGAGTCTAAAAGGCTTTTGATACAAATTCTACTGGTTTTTAAAAGATAAAAAAACTGTTTCAAAAAGCTACTACATTCCAAAAGCGTCCAAATTTTCCGATGCTACCAGTATACTAATAGCCTTAACGCGATCGAAACAAGTAAACAACTGAATTTCCTAAAACCTAAAAATGGCAGCTCCAAAGCTAAAGCTTTACTTGACCGAAATTCGAAATGCATTGCGGCCCGAATCCGGGAATGTAAACAATATCCTGGCGTAAACGAGCGTCGGATAAAATTTGAGAACTGTTAACGAGAGTTGGTACAGTTTAGAATTGAAAATAACTACATGCATTGATGCAGAGGAATGCACTGGAAATTTAGTGTCGACAATTACTACAAAGCGATTGCTAACAATTATAATTGGTACCAATTAATTTCAATATATATATATATATATATATATGTATATATATAATAGCAGTAGGAGCCCTCCCATCGTTCGCGTAGATGTTTCAATAGTTAAGCATTTGACGTCTGAAAAAAATTACGCAATATGACAAATTTTTTACCAAATTTATTAACCATATCTCCATGTCAACTTTTGTTTCCTATTTTAATACCTAAGAGGTGAAAATTACAATCTTTAACATATGTATCTTTTTATATTTTAACCAAAAGAAAAACTACTGATTTCATTAATTTTAATTATGAATTGACTTCCATACAATTTTTTACTTTTTGTTTTACACGTTTGCGGGTGGGATTCCCAAAAATCATCCCATAGCAGACATCCATCAAGGCAAAATCAATCAATCAGGCAAAGACGTTGGCAATGGACCATCAATAATTTATAAATTTACAATTTTAATGATTTTTTTTATTTTTTAGTTTTATTTACCTGAAGTAACTAATTTAAGTTTATTTTTTTTTATTGTAATTCTTTCAATGATTTTCATTATTTCTATTTTGTACATTTCTCGATTGGGTTATTAATACCTTAAATAAATAAATTACTGTTATTACTATTATAATAAGAGTTTTATAAATTAAGATCGCTATTATCATTAATTATAAAAAAAATATTGTTTATTCCTATACTTCCTTATATGCGATGAAAATAGCTAATATTATTTCCCTGTATGTCTGTCTATTCGTCAAATACGACTAATTATAAATCTACTTAACACAAAAGATAATTAGGTATATAAAAAATCAAAAGATCTAAAGACGTTCAGTATAAATACACAAATTCTGATTTTAAGGGTTCATTTGGGGGGAAGGTAACTTAGATAATCATAATTTCTTTTACATTAAATGTAACATAATACACAAACATGTCTATTATTCTACTACAATTTACGTATTTAAATATTTTTAAAGATAAAGTCACTAAGCTTAACATCAGAAACATCCGCCATCGTCCTTAAATAGGAAATAATAAGGAAAACATAACATACATGAAAAAAGGTAATTAAATACATATTTACAAAAACGGTAAAATTATCTGCGTTTCACGCGAATTTTATTTCAACTTAATCATTATCATTCTACAATACGAGTGCGGTGAGAGCTCGCAAACTAAATTATAACTACTTTATTACTATTACTTATTATTATACCCTGCAAGACATTCTGAGGAAACATGCACTTTTAAGAGTTCTCCTTACTTCTTTTCCTTAATGTACCGTCCCCCCCACTTCCTTAATGTACTTAAGGGTGTGTAAAATGTGACAATTCATACTTGTCCAATGGCGACGACTATAGTTGTCTTTTCTTTGTCCGGCTGAGATGACGATGATAGGCTTTACTCCTCGACCCAAGCACAAAGGTCGGACTTCTATGGGTTATGATAATGAGGACAAACATAACTTTCAAAAATAAGTGTACTGCGTTGAGGTTTCAAATCCTTCATATGAAGAATAGAGATTCAAACTACTAGGCTATCAACGTTAAAAGACCAACCACCAGCTCAGGACACGAATCATAAACGCCTCATATATACAGATGATCTAGCACCTGTGGCACAAGCAGACAACTTCACGAGTGTAGAAGAAATAACAACCTCATCCATGAATAATTTTGGCGACTATTACACATCAATAACGGTGTAATAGTAGCCAAGTGCTGCCTATCAATAAAACTACTGAACCTACGCATCTTATTATTTGGCGATCGTACCCGAGCACTGCAAACAAGCAATAGTGTGTAAAAAAGAGTGCCTGAGGGATACAATTTAAATTGGCCCATTTGGAGGTCGTTCAACCTTGCGAAGTAGGGTTTCATTTCTGAACACTACGGAGTGCATCTACGTTTATTCGACACAGACTATTGCCCACATGACTGGATGCCCTGCGTGCCCGAAAACCTGCACGACTCGAAATGAAAAAGAATGTTTAAAGATAGTACGGTTATGTTCTATGCATCGAAAGCTTCGAAATATTCGTTAATATTCTCAGAGTTTAATATCAAATCTCAAAGGAAATTCATAAAGTTTTTAATTAAAACCAAAGCAGATTTACAAATGAAAAATTTCGAACGAAATTTTGGTTGTGAAAAATCCTTTTACTACAGCTGCATACGTCGCTTAAAGCATTCTAAAGCTCTGAATAAACTTTGAAAAAAAAAAAGATTTGAGTCGCAATTCTTAATATCCTATTTGCATTTGCTGAATTTCTCTATCATCTGTGACTGAAGCACATATCGGATCACCTAACATCGTATTTGAGGCGGTTAACAACGTACGAGTAGAGTTAATATAACCAAATTATCACTGACTTTTTCACACCGGAGAATACGTCTCACGTATATCTGTATTGCGAGGAACTTTTGACTATACCACAATTTTATATTGTCGTTACTATATATGTCATATTATAGAACTCAATATTTTTTAAAACTAATACATTTGAATTTGTAATTATCATCATCATCCTCCTGCCCTTATCCCAATTATTTGTGGTCGGCGCAGCATGTATTTTTCCTCCATACTTCTCTATCAACCGTTATCTCACTAGTAACTTCCATTCTAGCCATATCATCCTTCACACAATCCATCCAATTTAATTTGTAATTATAATTATCCAAAAACTGGGAAAATTGAACTTATAAATTAAATAGTTAAGACATATGAAATTAATTATTCAGAATCTGAAATTATGTTTATTCCTGAAAAAGCTAATTCAGAACGTTCTCATACATTTTCCTCACTGTTAGAAAACATATTTATACAATATATAATATCAACCTGTTAGTTATATTGTCAAGCTGTAGTTCAAACTTTCTGCACGCATCTTCATATTTTATGGCAAGGTCGCACGCCTATTTCCAGCCTTCCGACCCCGTCATAGCATTTTCCTTAATCAGGTCTTTGCCTGTGGTAACATTCATTGCGATTTTTTTTACTAAGTGTTCTTTTATTTGCGGCTAAAAATTCTCTATGGAATTAAAGTCTAAATGATAATGTGGCAACCGAGTGAAGTGAGTGGTTAGTGTCTATGCTCTTCTGTGATTACAAATTCTGAAAATCTTTCTTTTTGATATTTTATTATTCTATATAAAAAGAGCTTCAGTGATGTACCTATGGCTGTACCATACCACAATATGTTTATCACTAGAATATTCTTGGAAAATATGTCCGGGGTCAGTTGTTGACGAAGTCAATTCACAATTAAATTCATTTAATAATTTAGGTATTTCGTAAGTACACTTGTGTATGATATTTTTAGTTTTTACTACCTACTACTACTAATAACTACTACTAACAATTTTGATAACGATCGGCATTAATTTCTTTGTGATAATCACCATCCTAATGACGACACCTTTTTCTTTGCCAGCAAGTACATTGATTATACATTTGAAGATCAGTTGCTTTGAACCTTTCTTTGTGACATCCGTCCAAGCTTCTTTATTTATATGCAACGTGTGAACATAAGATTCGTCCATAAATATGACGTCTTGATATTTTTTATTTCTCTGGGATATTTGATTCTCTTTAACTTGATGTCACGTTTCTGTATTAAAACTTGTCTATTGTTTTCAGTTCGACGAAATCGAAAACCTTTTAGAATGTCCTTCAGATTTTCTCTCAGCCTCTTTAGAGCCTTAAAACTATACGGCCTCGACAAACCTGGTTTTAATAGTTTCAAGGTCGGACGTTCTTTAAATCTTAAATACATAGTCTTTATATTAAATATGTCTTCCATTTAAGATTTAATTATATTCCATATTCCTAATGACATAGTCGAAATCGTTCAAATGAAAGGTTTTTTCAGTCTTATCTTTTTCTGTGACGAGAAATCAGGCGACCGATTTGCATCAGTTTTATTTACTTAATAATAGTATTTCTAGAAATACCAACGGCCTCAGCAACTCAATTGTGGGCTTTTTGAAAATATCCGTTTTATTTATTTTTTAACGTATCCGCTTAATTTAAGAATTAATAGTACACAATTTACTGAGATTGCAACTTCAGTTGTTTTCACATAAAATCAAGTTTTCCTTGTTTAAATTTATTTATTCTGAAAAAGAGTTTATTGTTATATTATAGAAGGAAAGAAAAGAAAGTAAAACATATTTCTTTTGTCTTGTGAAACATACAGTATTGACTATAATATAAATATCAAGATACGAATAAAAACAGAAAAGGTTCGCACTTAAGCGTTGGCGTGAGGGAGCCACACCTGCCTGATATTTCAGTGCGACCCGCGCGTCCGAGAAGTTCATACAAGTGGAATTTATAAATATATTTATAAGTGCTTTCTACAGTTATTTATACAATAAAGTGTAACTAATATTGTGGTTGTATTATTTTGTCTAGATTGTAATAATGACGTTTTGAGCCAATGGTGCACACCACAAGTTTTTGTGGTGGGATATAAAACATCAAACCTTTGAAAAACCAATACGATGGGGAGTTATATCAGCTCTTTAAGGTGCCATAAAACCGCAGTTCACGTCCTCTCTGCGTGAAGTCATAGTCGTAACTGACTCACATGGCTTACGACCAATTAAAACTGCTGAATTTTTTAAGACCAAATTGCGTTTGTCATTCGTTTTGGAAATGTAAAAAATAATACAATTGTTTTCTATGTTTGCCATTGTACAATATTTATTTTGAAGTAATGTAACAGAAAGGACTTCAGTGAAAATAATAGGTCGGTTAGTAGTGACTCAGCTTCAAAAGGTATTTATATGTATTCCCTGTATCGGTAATCTTTGCGTTACTTATGAGAACTTGGTTTTTTATATAACTATTTATTTATATGTTCATGCCACCAGGGGGTTTTGAGACATAAGATATTATGTGAATACATACATTTATACACATAAATTTTTGTTCCTACTGCCGTTTCCAAAAGATGCTTTAACATTGAGGAAAAGAAACGGCGAAAGAAACTCCTCAACACACCTTATAAAACTATTTATCACAATTACAAAGTATATTTTAATTTTCGCGGAACTGATTTCGACACTGTTATCTACAGGCGTTCTTGTCATGTATAGGAACGAGGTCGCGATGAAATATTTTTGAAAAATAAATTTGCATGACGTTAAAATATCCGTACGAATTTGCAAATTCAGACTGCAGGACGGATAAAGCAGGAATATACATAGTATATGACATTACGAATACAAGAGAATTTGCATATTATTATGACAGTGTATCTGAACAGAATTTACTAAAAGACAGCGAAGATAGTAAGTGTATGGAAATGCTGAGCGCACTAGAGAGAAAGTACCGAGCGCGGTTATGCATGACCGGAATATTTTGTACAGATAATTAGCCAGTTTTTATGCACGTGCATGCATTGAATTAAACGTGTTTTGAAGATTTCGAGGTTGAGATAGTATGTTAAAACAAATTTTAATTTGTATTTGTAACAGGTTTCTTTTCACGGTGGTCACCTTGGTCCATTAAATGTTAAGGTTTCCTAGAATAATAAAAATATGACATACATACGTCTTAAATTACGCATTAGTCTGGATGATTAATTATGTTAATCTCACTACCAGTAAAGAAAATTATATTTATAAAGATTGAATTGTATTTAATAATAATTATTAATGACGTGTCGCAATAACAGTTCGACAAGGTTTAGGTGGGCAATATAGTTATGAGAAAAAGAGAAGTTATGATAAGAAAAATTTGTTATTTTTACGGAGATATCGCCTACATATTTATTTTTTTACATATTCTTTCATCCTTATTATTATTCGAACGACAAAAATATATCTATACCTATAATCTATGCGACATGTTTTTTCAGTTAATTCAAATGTCATGAATATTTTGTATGTCAAGTTAATGCAAACATCGTTTCTGTGATCTCAGTAACCCGAGAAGAAAAACATGCGTAACAATATTCACAAAAGCTTTACACAATGCACGCCGTGTTCAGCTTAATATCCCTGGAGAATTTTGCAATACAATATTTTAAATTTTACGAAAACGTTAACCCAACCAACAAGCCTTTAAGTTTACAGTAAATGTATTACTGCAACATTGACCGTTAACTTATATATGACGGCCTTAACCACTCACATTGTAACAGAAGACCCAAGCCCAACGTGGGACAATTGTGGGTCGTAATTATTATGACAAAGAAAAACAACCGCGAACAAAAGATAGTTACTTGAATTGATGTCCACGAATAAAGTGTACAAAAAACTTAATTCACTCAGTTTTCGTAAGGTTACACCAATCACGGACCGATTTTGATTTACTAATGTCATAGTGGTAACAACCTGTAAATGTTACACTACTAGGCGGGGTCTCCTCTCACAATGAATTGTGTTAATTCCATAGTCCGTCACGTTGGCCAAGTGCGCTTTGGGAATGTCTACCTAGTCTAGTCCAGTGTATTAAGCCCATCCACTTTTCACAACATCCTGTTAGGAACTCTCACACGTAGGTTTTCTCACGATGGTTTCATTCACCAAAGTGAAATTTTATTTGCAATTGGAAACATAATTGGACAAATTAGAAGTGCGTCCACACTGGAACTCAAGTCGAAATTCAAACCTTATTACTAGCTCTCTTCTACAGCTGTAGCTCACAATAAACTACCATAATTATAATAATGGATATGATATTAAATAAGTGAGACAATGCTATAAGCGAGTGTCCCGTTTCCATCTTGACCGGTAACGTCGGTTGTGCCTTTAAGATAACAGTTGTCCTTGTGGATGTGACCAATTACCATCACGTGAGTCAGCTTATTTGTCGACTATTCAAACAGAACCAAATATTCACACGCTCACACTTCCGCGGTGACTCCTAGTCTCTGTCGCGTGTGGCATGGGAGTACACAGATCACAAACTGCCACGATCCGAAGACGATTATTTGTCGGCCTTATAAATTTCTGGTTCGGCCCGGAAGCAAACCCTTACCCTATCTCGGTATGCAAGTTTACTACCAACTAAATTACTTACATAAAACAAAAATAATGGTTTTATTATTACGTACTTGTATTACTGTTTTTTTGTAATATCTCTTGTAACGAGATCCGTTCATGAGCTTGTGCTAGCTTTTATGTAAGCTTAAAGGTTTCTTATTGCCTAACGACCTCACACGCCCTCACACAACACAAATTTTTTCGGACAGAAGTAACGCTCAATAGTCTATAGTCTGTTTACGTAGTTTCCGCTATTTGCCGAATGTGAAAGATAGAAGGAGCCCATTTTTTCCCGTATGGGTACTTCTGTACGACTTGCCTGGAGAGAAATCACTTGCAAAAGGTGGCAAGTAAACACAGACATATTGTATGTCAATTTGAAAGGACCCGGGACAAATGATCCTTACAAGGACATCGTTAATCTTTAAGAGTATATCAAGTTAAAATGAGACTCTTGTTTAATTTACGACAGATCGATTATCAGCCTGATACATCTATGTATGTAATTGAACGCTTCCATTTGCCATAAATTGTTAGATCTTTAATTACGATATTTCGCTATTGAGTTATTTCTCAGTTTATTTGTACCAAGAAAATTGATGCAGAGCAAGACAATTATTTTATTTGTAAGCGTATCAAATACGCTCTAGAACTCTAACAGTATTTTATATCGAACAGGAAAAGAATAACATGATAATATTCTTTCTTATACACATAAATAACAGACAAAATAATTTATAAGGTATAAGGAATCGACGAACTTATCGCTTAAAGCGATCTTATTCAGACAACTTTGAGATAACAAAATACCGCAAAAGAAAGAAATGAACAAAACTTATAAAGTTACATGTTAATGTTACAATCCTTCTGCTACCCTTTAAAGCTCAAACTACTACAGAACGAGTAAGTCTTCTGAGCAGAGAAGATTTGGGGGAAGTATATATGTGTGTTTATGATTTTGTGACATGTTTTGGGACCTAAATTGGTCACTAAACTCCACGAAGCCGTACTGGAGAAAATGATGGAGTAAGTTTACTGCCCTCGATAACAAGATGAGACCGGTCCATGTAACGACCTTCTAATGTTCTAATGCCAAAAAAAATTATCAAATTTTAGTATTTTGAGTTCGCAAAATTTTTTTTTCAACGAAGTAACGATACAAAATTAGCAAGTTATTCAAAAACAATTTTCTTTCGTAAATTTCTTTTTAACAATACTCAGAAACGCAATTTGTAGAAAAATGGCATGAATGATAGCGAGTTTCGTACCAGGCTCCGAACTTTGTTGGAAAATCGGGACGGGATACATTTTTGATGGGCCCGCCCTTCCAATTCATCGTAATCGTACTTTGTTACCATAATTTACGACGTATGTCCGATATTGAAGCATATTCATACACATACCACTGGGCATGTGGCTTTTTTGTTTTACACACTATTTTTAAGTGTAATTCCAACAATCAACATTTGCCGATAATGCACTATTAGGTACTTCAACCTTACATCTGAGAAAATACTACGATAAATATTACAATAACACCTGTATACAATGCATATTATTCTGCATAATTACTTCTTTACGGAAGTCTTGTTCCAACCACGATCCATGCGAAGTTACTAGGTTGAAATATTCATCACAATCTCCCTCCGTGGCGGATGGCTGCCGAAGGAATTTCAGTGTTTCCGCCATAAAAACAGTTTGAAATATTAGTATGAAATCATCTTGAGTATTAAATAATGCGAAATGTCTGTAATTAAATCATACCTAGGAATACGGTACAGAGGTAGCAGTCATACAAAATCAGTTTGTTCACTCGGCAGTAACGCCATTTAAAATATTAGAACGATAACACGTATCCGACTGGCTGTCCTAAGAAATTTATATTAAGTAAATTATATATAAAAAAAAGTATTGTGGCAAAATTTAATATTTTTTATCCCAACAACAACAGTGTCCTTAAAGCTGTATCAGCTTTATCTGTTATAAATATCCTATATGCTAGCTATCTATAGACGAGCAGGATTCACACACGCGAATGGTCACCAGAAAACCATGGTAGCTCGCCTTCAGTGTGACTTCCAAGCGTTCAAAACACAATAATATGTATGTCAATTAGTAAATTATTATTAAATTATTATTATTAAATTATATTATTATTAAACTTAATTTAATTTAATTTAATTTAAATTAAATAATTATATTATTATTAAACATATTAAATATAAATCACGTCAGTTTCTTCCTATTTGCTAGCCTGGCATCAAAAAGATGTATCATATACTTAATATAACTCTGAAACTGTGAGTCGTTAAGCAGATAGTCATCGCCTAATTGCTAGTTTAATGGCCAGAAAGCCATTACGCCATTGTCGCTCAAAAAATTAAGTCTCATTGTGCCCAAAATTTACGTTCCCTTCGCGGACAGACAGGCCCGCAACTTTTTACCCGAATGACAAATGATGGAGATCGCTCAACCATTCGTCCCGTCCGTTCACATGATACCTTTATTATTCGCGGTTTTTTTTCAGAACAACATATTATGACCCTTATTTTCCTTATGGAAAATCCGCCAAAAGCAGCTTAGGTTTGCGACTTACAATATTCCAGTATCATAGTATGGTTTAGATACTTCCTTATTTGAGGATACTTTTTATCAAAAGGTTAAGCTAGGTTTAATTTACGGTTTGCAGTCCCCTTTAGATATTACGTGACCTTAGCATGTTAGCGCTTTTGTAACAGAAGGGCGGCCGGGAATCTTTTGGTAAATGGTTGCCACAGAGAAGACGCCAACGAGTATACCTAGAAGGAAGTTCATTTCAAAGTTTGTATGTTCCCGGCAAAATGTATGTTATGGAAAAAAGTCTATCGTCTTCAAATGCAGTTACCGTTTTAAAATAGTGTGATTTCAAATAGTTTATATTTTTTCATATTCTTTTGTCTTATGGTAGTAAGAGCTATAATTGATTATCATAGATCTGCCCCGGCCGGGGCAGACATATATGGGACAGATGAATGTTTGTTCTCGGGTCATGGGTGTTTGTGAAGTCTTATTTGTGTACGTCCATGCCGCCCGCAACACAGGGATTACTGGTGCGGGGGTGTGAGTGTGTAAACGTTTATTTGTTTATTATTCAAGTCACGTGCCTCTTTAAGGGAAAAAATTAAAGAAATAGGTGTACTCACCGTAACCAGTTAATATATTTATAGTAATTTAGTATTTATTAAAAAAAATAAACAATTATACAAGCAGAAAAGTAATACACACAATTGTGAAACAAAAAATAGGTATATCGTCTTCAAAAGGTTCAGCGTTTATGGGACTTGGGAGTTCATTTTTACAATAAGGTTCCTAAGTTGATTGAGGAGTTACCTATAGGAACTTTTAAGCGACGCGTGAAAGCACAGCTTATAGGTAATGAATATTATGATATAGATGAATATATTAACGACAAGGACGCCTGAAAATAATTGAATTGAAACCAGTTCCGTGCGGGTTTAAACTTAATTCGTAATTGTCATGTTTTAAAAGACGTGCTTTAAAATGTGTGTGTGTGTGTGATGTGTTTTAAAAGAAGTTTCTTTCGCCGTTTCTTCTCTTCAGTGTTAAAAATACCTTTTCCAAACGGTAGTAGAAGCAAATGATGACATGTATTTAAATTAAATGAATTTGAATTTAAAAGTTAAATTCTTGGAAACTAAAATGAAATTATTTATTTCAATTTTCAATGTTGCTGGTTTTTATAAAACGCAAAATGGCTTTAGTTATGTTATATAAATAGATTTTCATTAGGTATAAATTGAATATTTATTGACAATCACGAATCCACTTATAATAAAACTGACATCTTTAGTAATGATCTAGTGAGTCGGCTTTAGTAATGATTTACGAAAAAAATATAGTCATTGATAAGTTGCCTGAAAGACAATTTGAATAAAAATAATGAGGTAATTTATTTGTCTATGCTAGTATTAGTTTTAGCCCGACCCTAATTTCTCCAAGTCAGCCCTCGCAGTGCTGAAAGCGATAAAATTGAATTAATCTTTACTGGTCTTCATCATATTTAAAAATGCTAATGGAACAGCTGCCGCAGGAATACGCATTTCCTTCTGGCCCCGCTGAAGTTCAACGTCATGGCTATCAATCTGCCATTATTGCTAAATGAAGCTACTTATCCGACGTTACGGCCAAAAATGTTTATTTTATTGTATCGTTTTTTTATTATCTATCGTTTAAATAAAATATAAAGGTTGTCAAAAAAACATGAACAATATTTTGTTTTGAGTGCGCATTAATCTATATTTTTTCTTTCTCTCTTCTTACTAAATGACATGAGGTATGTGACGCTAAAAATTAGGTTTATTGTATCCATAGATTAACGACGTTAAAAGATTGACGATAGTCGTACAACATATTGTACCGTCACCGTACTCCGTTTTGACATTACTGGCTATGGAAATTATGGAAAAGTCGGCTTTTTAATTTCTAATGGCGATTTCTCTCTCTATATATACGTATATTCCATACATATAATATATTTTCATATTATTCACTTTAATATTAAGTCAAAGAACCATGCAGAAAGTAGCAGGCAGGTAAAAAACCGTCTCTCTAGGCAGAAGTGCCTTCCGTAAAGAAGTGATCTGTTGGTCAGTAGAATGCGCCACAAGCAGGACATTTGTATTTAGTACAGTAATAATAATATTTTATTTAAATGTGCTTTCGATTAATAACTTTTTTATTTATGGACGGATTGAAATGAAACTAATTTTAAATATTAAGTGAAGTAATAGGTCATATCTGCTCGTCTATAGACAACAATACGAAAAAGACAATTAAGATAAGAAATAGGAAGCAAAAAAGGAACGTTAATTTCATCATATAACTGAATACTGCAACAGAACGTAAGTAAAAAGAATAGCGGTAGGTAATGCGTTCAAATTAAAAAACGGACAATAGACAGTGTTGCAGCAACTGCAACTGTTGCAACTGTTGCAGCAATTGGGGTTTAACAGGCCCCATCCATCCTTAAGGCCAAACCAAACTTTATTGCTCCGACGCTCTCTGTTGAATGATGGACAAAAGCAAAAGGTCCAGCTGGCAGTAACTTCGTCCACTACTAGAATTTTGGCAGGTATGACTATTTACTTAGATGCAATTTGAAGTATCCAGGTATTTTATTAAATAGATTAATTAAAGGAATAATTTAAAAATCAAAGAAATGTCCTTTTAAAGGTTAATCGCTTTAAAATGAGCAGACAGAAAACCTTGAAGCAATTGGTCACAGCACACAATACAAGAAATAGGAAACCTTCTTCAAACTGAAATACGTCAAACTCAGTTTACGATTGATTCTAGAAGGAGTATGGTACTAAACCAGGTAGGTAAAATCAGAGACAAACATGATCTTCATGCACTAGTACTGTTAGGATTACTTAGTGCAGAGCATGCTGATTTCCAACAGGCAGCACCTGAAGCCATTATCTCATACCTTGGTCAGAAGAGTGCACTGCGAGCAGAGGTTGGCTGGAACGATTGGATACACTGCGATATACATAGATATAACAATAATACTTCTCGAATTGGAGATTCAGCTATTTTGATCAATACAATAATAATAAAAATGTGAACCACGACACTTTATCCAAAACATTCAAATGAAATTAATGCTTATTTTGTTGATCAATGAATTTGCAATTTTAGAAACATCTGCTTTTGATCGATAGCTATCATTAATCTGAAATAAATTAAATTGCACATCCATGTGTGATGTTACAATGAGTACAAATAGAACTGTTTTTCAACTAGTTCAATAGGTTATGTTCATGTTTCATTGACAAATTATCCTCATTGATTAATGACTGCGGTTAACTTTATGTTAATAGCCGACAAATGAGCAGACGAGCCACCTTATGGTAAGTGCTCACCGTCGCCCATGGACATCAGCAAATCCAAAGGTTTCACTGATGCGTTGTCTGCCAGGAAATGAGAAGAAGGTGAGAAAGAAAATACTGGTTCTCAAGCTCGCAGCCGGTACACGGCGAGTCGTTTGGCGACTGACTCAAGCAGGAGGGTGGTAGTTAGCTAGGCAGGCTTCACAGAAAGATAATAATATCAATAATAATATTAATGACCTAACAATAATACTGATAAGATAATCCTTATGCAAAGCCCTACCACCAAGCAGACTGGCTTCTTTCGCCTCTTGCGACACCCTGTTCTGCCAGCATGGGATTGGGGACAGTATTCTAGGCCGCTTCAACACGGTAGTTAAATAATGGTTGATTAAATTATTAGAAAATAATGCAAGTTTCGGTGAGCAGTGACAGATTAATTTGAATTCCGGTTTCTTTTACCACAAACCTAAGCTTTAAACATGCACACACGTTAGTGTAATCAAAACTTACTTGCGCGATCGAAACTAATTATATATACTTCGGTGAAACCTAATTTCCTGTGATAACCTCATCTAACCAGAGAGTTTTCCATAATGTCCTCAAAGTAGCGTAACTATCAGTCTGCAATTAGTCACCGTAAATATCCAAATTTTTGATATTGTTATTCAATAGATTCCAAAGGTATCTTACGTTAGATTCCTCTAAGATTCCGTTATTACAATAAATTTAGAAATTAATTACAACATTAGAAGGTTCCACAAGTATGATAAGAAACTGTCTTTATTTTCTACGTAATCTTCAGACAAGTGTATTCGAAGACATGTTGTTCTTGTGAAGTCTAGACAGAACGCCATTTGCTAAAAGTACAAAAAATAGGATACTTCTCTCTTATTAAACTTGGATGGAGTTTTGGTTAAGTTTTTTGATGGATGAAGTTAAAGCGGTTGTATGCACAATTTAATTATTATTCTTCTGAACTTCGTGGTTCAGACTTATGACTTAGGCAAATAGACGTACTAAGAATTATTACAGTACGTAAATTTATCTCACCATGATTAAAGTAGTTTTGAAGAATTCTGCTAACAACTTCTACTAATTTTAATGTCATAATGAAGAAAATATAGTATTAAATAAATAGTATTTTGGTTATTACTAATAAAAAGCGTCCGTATACCTAGTCGAAGTCGCAATCAGCAATCCCCTGATGGTCGGGGGACTCATCCGACTCTAAGAGCTCTCGCGGAAGCCCTTCCGGTGGACGTGCATGGAGTGGTGCGATCCCCTTCAGTGTCTCGTGCCAATATCGTTGGAGCTGGAGGTTGTAGCGAGAATATTTTCACTGGTGCCTTGAATGAAAAGTCACCGACGAAAATATTCGCGGTTATATGTAGTGTTGACAACGGTGTTAGTGTTTTAATTACCCTCAAAGTATACTGGTAGATCCCGCTATTGGGAAGCCCGGGAAAGCACTAGGACGATGGCAGCTTTTGCTCCACCTCCTAGATGCCCTTTCCCCAGGAAATAGATGGCAGGTAATGTTGGACAATGCCCGGTCATCATTTGGACGTTATTAGTACTTGCTGCTGGTTCTGTGGCAACATCTAGTGCAGACAAATGAAGTAAGTGTGACTGAGCAATATTGTACTGAGTTAACTATAGGGTATATTCATTCATCATTTCCCGGCCCTCATCCCAATCACTTGGTTTCGGCACGGTGTAACCTTTTCTTCCATACATCTCTATTTTTCGTCATCTCAATGCACACATCCTTAATGTTCATATCGTCTTCCACGCAGTCCATCCACCTCTTCTTCGGTCTTTCCCTTCCCTGATATCCATCCACTTCCATTCTATAGGGTACCAAATGTTTTGTAATAACTGTAGGGTATACCGTGAAAATAAATCGTACCCAAAAAATACCTTCTTAATTTCTGATTACGTCGTTTGATGTAAGGGAAGAGTTTAAACTAACCAGGAATTAAATATATAACAAATAGAAAAAAATCTAATTATTCTGATGCTTATGCTGTGGCATATTATTGCTTATAGAAGTACTCTGCTCTTATAAACAACCATAATGAATCTAAGCAAAATCATTTTCGCACTCGTACCTTAGTAACCTTCGTAATTAATTGTATTTGGAAACTTCACGCAGCTGTGAGCACTTATTCAAAAGTAAAAAAAAAACTAATTTCATTTTTAAAATAAATTACTTCAGACATTTCGCTTGAGTAACAAATAGATCTCATTTATTTACACCGGTATACTCGAGCGGAAGTATCCTTTCTTTGAGCTGGAAAAGGTTAAAGAGCACTTAACGATAAAAATTACTTGAACTGATTGAATGAAAAATAGCAAACACAATTTATTATGCCTTTTTATGCGCGATCCTTAGTAAATTCAGTGGAAATTTGTCGAAATTTGTTTCCATGTGCTACACAGGAGTAAACATGTCAAACGACGTGCCTTAATGACACAAGTAGTACAAAAAAAATTTGAAGTAAATTACTACTTTTATTAAATAATTACGACGAATATAAATATCATTATACATTTTTATTTTCCTATATAAAACTAAGATTAATTAATTACACTTAATTAATGCATTATTATTTTCACTTTGCGGTAAACATTCGTAGAGTCTACTCACCCTGATGATGCTCTGTTTCGGAGCGAAACACGTGTTGGTGACGGTATATATTGGTATATACTTTTATCATAATTGCATCTTTTCCTTCGTGGGAGCGAGGGAGTTCTATGCATGTATATACCATCATACATTGTGCTAGCGGATTGTTACAAAATGAATACTATGAAATGAATGAATGACTAATGAAATGAATACTAATCTAATCAATAAATTTCCGCAAAGTAACGCCTGATACTATCAACTATATGAATTATTATTTGAAAAAATTATATTAACATCAAGCGTCAACCACTACAAGTTAAAAAAAATGGTTTTTGAACTTGAGTGGACGAGTAAAAATTATTTTATTAACGATTGAACATTTTAACAAGATTTATATAGGGAGAGTTTACAATTATATATTTATCTCTAATGAAATTTCACCAAAATTGTATTGTAGGTATTTTAATCATAGCTCGTTGTTGATCGTAAACCTTTTGCTATGATACAATATTAATAAAATTGCACGCCGTAAGTTGTACGTTGATATTTTCTTGTCAATATGATGCATAACATTTGCCTCTACTGTTTAATCTAAGTAACTTATGTCTAGTTAGTGTGGAATATAAAAAAGTTATATTTTTAACAAACAGAATCAAATATTAAAATTGCTTGCGTATGTTAAATTCGTTAAGTAGCTCTATTTACACTAGAAAAATTATCTATTGACGCATTTGCCAACTCTGTGAATTGTTAAGTGACTTTAGACCTAGATATTTTTTTGTTTTCCGTATATCAAATAGCTAACACCTGTGTAAGACAATGTTCAGTTTGAAGCGCAAACTGTCCGCCATTACGATACAATAGGAACATTCGAAGCCATTACGAAAAACAAAAGGACGGAACCTTCGCAATCGTGAGTCGATGATCTTTATCGCGTTTGTCTGCATTTGGAACAGCGGCTATTGTTTGAGGAGTGGTAGCAGTGTAGTCTAATAACTTCCGGTCCATTAGCGTGAAAGAACTATTTAGTATGAAATTCGCGTCATACGAAATAAATATCGTTGCAAGCAATAGTCAGGACAGTGAAATGTTTTGCCTATATTGAGCTCGAGGCAACTTTCGCTTCTCGTAATGCCCGGCTGACCAATGGAGAACACCAACGCAATTATCGAACTTTTGTACCCAGTTTACTAGTGCCAGTTCTCGGCAACAATTATGGCAAACTTCTAAGAATGCCTAGTTTGCCTTGATCTATCTAGTCGCCAAGGTGTGAACTTTATATTTTAAAGTACAGTATCTGGCATGAGAGTAGACAGACAGGTAACCTGGTATCTGTAATGTAATCTAGATCATAATTGGTAAGTAACCCATCAAACAATTTACCAATAGGTACATTGCAAGCCCAAAACGAAGCGGAAATCTCGATTTTGACTGACTCTCCTGTTGCAACTGAACCATAATTAAAACTTTTAGTAGTTGATTCTATAAGAATGATAGTAGCTAATCAGACAGATAAACAAACTTACCACTAATATACTGCTTTAAGCTGGCTGGTATGAAACCCAGCGACTTCCTACAGGAGGGACCAAGCGGCATTGCCTCGATTGTTGCTGAGCGACACCTCAAGCAAGAGTATTTGGACTCAAAAATGTTTGGTGTCCTGTACAGACCGTTTTGGGGGGTAGAGAGCTCGTTTGCTGGTTGTGTGCACGCCATTGATAGTTTAACAATATAAATAATGATAAATAATAAAACAAAAAAAACAATAATGTTAATAAAATACGATTTGTTTACTTCATGTAATAATATACTGTAGTCAGACGTTTAACTTTTATATTTTTGTTAACATCTCGAAAATTGGCAATTTTATGAAACTTTATAGCAATAATTATTTTCTTAGTTCGTATTCCTTTGACGTTGAAAACAATATTATTTGTTTATTTACTCTTTCTTTTAGTCGATATTATCGGTTTATTTATTTATATATTTTCGAAAGCATAAAGAAATGGATCCAGTAGAAAGTAATATAATACCTTTATAAACCAACATAGTTTCACTTCCATCCAACAATACAACAATAAAACCTCCATATTTTATATGAGCTGGCTAAAATAAATCAGGCATCTCAAAACATGAGAGTCATAGTGAGAACAAAACCGATGCACCTGCCGTGTATTATCTTCAATTTTAATTCAACCCACTCGCTTCGAAAACGAACACTCATGAGTCTGCCATTTTGAGAGCGGAAACACGTAATGGCGTCTCAGACCTTTGTCTGTTTTAGCTGCGGGTTTATGCGATCATGTTAATAGCCTGAGACGTCGTAAATGTGGGAGGGATGGGGGAACAGTTTTCGACATATATGGTTCAGCTGCGAGATACTAAATTTATGTAAATTTATTTCCATTAAAGGGAAGTTATTGCCGGGTGAATCTCAATCTATTCTATTTCAGTAGAATTTCCTTTGTGATATTTATATATACTAGGTCTCCAATAAGAAATGTATTTAACGAAATGCTGAATAATATCTCATAAGAAGCGTCATGATTCTTCAGTCCTTGCTTCATAGTGGAAACTCTATTACTTACGTTAACAAATGATGTCCATACCGAAAAGTCAATGATTACTCCTATCTAACTGGTGTCTATTTTATCCTTTTAATTAATTTGCTAGTTATATATTTATTTTTCACAATGGCTATAAAAACCTATTGTAACATAAAAAACATATTGTATATTGTAACATTATTTATTAAGCTCTTAAAAATCTCAAATCTCCTAATCCGCATTAACAAATCTATTTCCCGGCTTGAAATGAAATGAAATAATATTTTATTCGAAGTTGGTTTTTACAAACACTTTTCGAACGTCAAACTACGCCATCGCTCCAACAACTCCCTACCGTGAGTGGTCTCGAAAGAAGAAGCGGCAAGAAACTCCCGAGGAGGTTTTTTTCTACTCACAGTTACAGAACGCACTAAACTAGCTTAATATTAAACTCATGTCCAAGCAGTCTTATCCTGAAAGTAATCATCAAGTTTGTAATAATCTTTCCGCATAAGAACGCATTTGACGTGAGTTTTAAATTTACAATATGGCATTTCTGTCAATTGTAATGGAATTTTATTACAAATATTTACACATCTAGCCATGAAAGAGCCACAAGCTTTGCTTAGTCTGAAATATGGAACAATTGGTTTAACCTTATACCAAGTATTAATATTGTGAACATTACTCTTCCTAAGAAAACTATCAGAGTATTTTTTAACGTACATAATATTATCTAAAATATATTATGATGCTACAGTTAATATATCAATTTCTTTAAAGAGATTAAGGCAATCCCTAGGCCTGAGGTTGTAAATGGCGCATACTGCTCTTTTCTCTAATATAAAAATCGACTTAATATCAGCAGTTGAGCCCCACAACAACAAACCAGAAGACATCACTCTGTGAAAGTAGTTAAAGTAAACTAATCTTGCTGTTTCTACGTCCGTTAAGAGCCTCACTTTCTTAACAGCGTAGGCAGCAGAGCTAAGTTTCCCTGATAAGATTTCAATATGAGGACTCCATTTTAATCGTGAGTCTATAGTGATTTCAATAAATGTGGTAGAATTTACTAGTTAAACCACTTCCTTATTTAAAACAATATGAGATGGCACTTGTCTAACATTTAGGAAAGTGAATTTAATACATTTGGATTTTTTAGAGTTTAACACAAGGTTATTACATGTAAACCAGTGTAACACTTGCGAAACAGTATTATTTACATCGTCAAAACATTGTTTTCTCCTATCTACTTTAAAAAGTAAGCAGGTGTCATCAGCAAACAATACAGTTTAACACAAGTCCCTAGTGAAAAAAGGAAGATCATTGATATATATAAAAAATAGTAGTGGTCCTAATATTGATCCTCAGGGGACTCCCATGGTAATGTTTGCCCTTGGGGATTCTTTTCCATTAATAACTACTTTTTGAATACGCTTAGAAAGATAAGATTTTATAAGGTTAACTGATTGTGTGGAGACACCATAATGCCTAAGTTTATTCATTAATATATTATGGTTGACGCAATCGAACGCTTTTGAGAGGTCACAGAATATACCAATAGCATCCTGCTTGCACTTACAAGCATCAAAAATGTGTTTAGGGAGTGCTATGCCCGCATCAGTGGTATTTTTAATACGCTTTTATTAGCTCGGGTTGTATCTATGTATGTATGTATGTAACGGAATCTTTGAGCTTAATTTTTCACTGGTTTCTAAAAGTCTGATCAACTTGAAACTTTGCACACATATCAAGGGCCGATGACAATGCAATAATTTGATAACAGGTTCCCATTATCCTTATTAGGACGGCCAGGATTCATAAATTATTTTTTAGATCCTCTGTAGGAGAGTGAGAAAGATAGAGCTAGCGCGCGATCTGCGCATGCCTGCACTTCCAGTCAGAGTTACTCTTACTGATTTCTTTAGTCTACGACTTACTCTTTCGAACTTGCTCGGGGACGCGGTATTGCTCAACGGGGACCATAATGTCTTTAGAATAGTTGCATTCTAACCTTGTTTATTCCTTACACATGCGTGGGTACTAATAAGTCTCATAAACGCAAGTTAATATTCATTTAATATTTAATTTCAAATCAAAGTAAAAAGCGTGGGATGCATTTTACTTCATTTTTATAACTTTTCTCTCATAGATAGTTGCCAATAGAATGATTGTGTCATATTTAATATATCGAGCACCCCACGCTTTTTACTTTGATTTGAATTATTTTGTTAATAACTAAAATTTTATTATAATGTTTATTTGAGGTATTTAATTATGATTGATTGTCCGACCTTCTACTACTGTAATAAAGACTCTTTGTAATTAAAAATTATTTTCTACTTTTTAGTTCAATTAGCAATAAAAGCGTGTTTTTTTAGTTTTTTTAAACTATTATTTATTTCCTCTAGAAAAACCAAACTGATTAACGTGAAATAATTTGTTTATTGAAAAATGTGATAGTAACTGATTGCAAATTATTTTTTCAAAGATTTTATTAAGGGATAAACAATGAAGCCTAAACATGATATGTCAATAATATTATGTTCTGATGTTCAAATTTTATGAAGTATCGACTGGTAAGTACATCTACACTATCAGATTTCAACAGCAATTTTAGTCTAAGGTTTGGGTGGCATTAAAAAAGAATTTCACTCGATATTTAACACGCTCAAAACCTGATGATTCTAATATAGCAATACCATGGATTTTTATAGAGTTATTCATATTGACGTTTGAAATAATTTCGTAATAAACCGCGATGTAAGCAACAGTTCACACTGTTATGTTACTGTATTATATAAAAACTAACATTATATAAAAATACATTAATAATTATATGAATTAATTACATTAATAATTATGTGAATTATATGAATGACAGATAAACTGTAATTAAACAGGAAGCTAAATAAGTGAGACACCATGCTGAAAGCCTATAAAAAAAATATGTAATGCCATGGTATGCGTATAAACGAGTAAATACGAAAAATAAAAATTCACTGAAATATAATTTAATACAGCTAACAATAGAACGATACGATGTTAGTTGTAAGAAAAACAAACAATTTCTGCAAAAGCTTCTTGAAATACTGAAGTCAACATGGCATACGCTTTAGTGGCTCCACGAGACAGGAAAGGCTTGACAGCAAGCGTACTCGAGACGGAATAAAATGGAAACAAAAAAGAACTTTCTCACATTTTCTTTAATATATTTCACACGTGGCTGTAGGTTAATTGACGGTTTTTGTGCTAAGGTACATAATAGGAATTAAGGTAATTACAGTATTGCATTACTTTTATACAATTAGATTTCATGTATACTACAAGAACGATGACACCAACCACATTTTCTATTTTGTAGATCAAAACCAAATTCCATTTCTAGATGCTTCTAGACGTTAGTAACAAAATTAAAATTACAAGACGTAATTAATTATCTATCCAAATACAATATACTACTTTATCAGGTACATCAAATGAGATGAAAATATAATATGTACATAAAATACGGTCTTGTTGGTATCGTTACCATGTTTTACAGAAGTTTATCATCTATATTCGTTTGAGCATGATCAATGATAGAAAAATCTATTTGTAATATAGTCGCGACTAGTGACCGTTTAATCTCTGAACCTTTGTCCGATTGAGAACATAACACCATATTTTTTGTTGTGACAATCGTGATAATGCCATCAGGCTGTCTTACTAGTAGCTAATTTTATAATCAAGACACCATTTTATAGATTCCAAGGGGATTTCGCAGTGAACAAAATGGCTAAGTTATGTCACTAAAATACTTTATGTGGACACATTAGACACTATAAAACTTTGAGCCCTTTACAGGGAATTACAAAACAAAGAAAAGAAACGTAGAAAACTATGTTCATAAATTAGAAGAAAAAATACTTCTAACAAATTGTTCTCCGTAATGTTGTTAAAGATTTCCATACAATGATTTTTACCCTTTCTCACGTTGTGAGAGGAGATTGAAGTCCAACAGTAGAAGGGTTATGGCAAGTTAGGTCGGAAATTTCACTAGTCTAAATAAAACTGTATATTAACAAAACTTTTGTGCTGTAAACACATGGAAAGAAGACTGGACGAGTCAGCTCGCTATGTATTCTCAAGTACATGGTCGATACCTATAAATATTGTATCAAATCGATCTAACACAGCTGCAACCATTCAAGCATACTTGTCCATAACCGCGCGTAGCACCAAATTACTTAGTTGTTAAAAGGTTGTTGAAGTGTTCTGCAAAAACGCATATTTTTTTGCTTATTACAATTTAATGCTTAATTCTGAGTGATATAACGTACTAATATATACAAAAACGTATTCCCTCTTAACGTGAAGACTCTACAACTGAAATTCCAACGAATAATATTTAGATATAATTTTATAAGAATTATTTTAAATGCTTTGCTTTAAAGAATTGGCTTGAGAATCGGTTCTGTCGTTCTTTCTTGGTCGAGAACGCAGTAGTGATGCCTTCGGTATTACTAATGTCCACGGACGACAATAACCACTTACCCTCAGGTGGCCCGTCTTGCTCGTTTGTCGGCTATTACCTAAAAAAATGCATAATTTTAACATTAAATAATTTCTTCAAACAAAATTAAAACTGCTGGTACACTTGTCGACATAAGGTGCTAAAAAATTCCCTCTTTCTCTCTGAAATAAGAATACGTAAGCGACACCGTAAAAAATAATGCGATGCGCTGTAAAACGCAAGGGGCAAAGTGTACGAGCACACGGGTTAATGTTGTAAAAAATTTATGTAAATTTTCTTGCTATAGTAAACTCAAAATGAAAATGTTTGCGTCACTGCGATAAACTTAAATTACTTTCAATATTAGAGTGGCACCCAGATTCGAAGTTAAAAAACTCACAAATTTTATAGTGACGGCTTAATTATTTCGCGCCGTGTATTTAACTTTGAGTATGGTTTCTTAGAAGTTCTCCCATTCTCATAGCTGTTAAAAAAATCAGCATTCACTTCATCAAGACAAACAAAGTACCTTTCGGACAATTTGAAAGCGATACAGTACTTTACGTGAAAAGTGTAGGTGAAGATGTTTGTAAGCCTTTGATAAAAATATGTAACATTTTATTCAGATGTGATCATCATCTGCAACGTAAGGATTGTTTTCTGAAATGAAGCAAGTATAGATAGATGGAATATGTATGGAGTATTGTTCTACTCCGTAACAATGACAGAAAAAATAACAGTTAAATACGGAGAAATGTGTGTCCCAGTCGGAAATCAAAATCCATAGTTTACATAATATGCAGGGTAGCAACCTACTTGGCTGCAGAGTCGTTGATATACATCAATATTGAATATCGGGGATGCATCATATCAAAGGAGTTTTTGGTGTCTAAAACTTTTTCAGAGTTAACGTAAACTTATAATGAGAGTAATGAGAGTACCCGATGTAAATGGTGATATTAAAAAGTTTTCAAAAAACTATCTCTCCTCTCGAAAATAAATTTAAAACGTCGACGCAATTTTCCATTCACAATGTTTTCCCAACATAGGAGCAATGGAATAACATCCAAGTGTCCCTTACTTTATTTTTCTCTTGTACAATCCGAGTAGTCTTATCACATGGAGGGAACATTCGGGGCTCTTTGAATCCCTTTGATGTCTAAGTCAATCCGTTAATACCGGTCGTTCCTTAAGTGTACTGGATGACCGACGGTGAAAGGTGAAGAAGTTCGATGAAGCAACCCCAGGATCACTGGTGCGATTGTGCTCGGCACAGTTTGAATGATGTCATAGATAACAAACGATAGGTCACGTACTCGTAGAATACCGCTCATTTTCTCACATGGATGGCTTGGCGATCACCGTTTATCATTCGACGGATAGTATCTCAGCCACCGTGCACGTGAAAGCAAATGGCGTGATGAAGATGATTATTTATCTCATATTGAGTCACTGGATACTAAGTCGTTTTCCAACGTCATTTGACGTGATGCAATCGCAACAACGAAGCAGCGAATCTCACTGCGGTAGGGATGAAGAGGTAAGGACTTAGGGAAGTGCCGTTTCAGATTTAGTTTTCGGATACTCGCGGCTTCTTGGCTGGTGTATTCAAAGACCCTGTATTCTGCCGGGTAATTGCTGCATTCTGAACCTTTGAACCGCAGCTCATTCCTCCGGGCACACACTACTCATTACAATCTCCGTTAGATATAAAAGTTTTTTGAAGAGCACAGGGTACAATAGTAATCACATTAGAGAAAATAAAGAGTAGATGGTGAAAATATCTCCCGGGTAAACGGTAGACAAAATCCACATTATATTGGATGAGGCAATATACATATAATTAACTACATTCATATAATACAAAATGAAATGGCGTTACCAATTTTTAACATTACTCTAGTATCATGAACACTCGTAGATTAACGCTAAAGAGTTAAGATGTCGTATTTTACTACATACCTACTTCGTAACTTGTAGATGTTTGCTTTTAAGTAGAAATAGTCAACTTACACTCATCTATCTTTCAAATTTCCCATATTTCCAAAGTACAACCAAGTTAAAAGTTCAAATCGGAGACAAGATGATGGATCACTTAGTGCTGAAAGATCATGTCTGCCTTAAGGATTTCTAGCCAAGACAAAAAACTAAGTTATTTATTAATAACAATACGGAAAATATTAAAATTGACGCTACCAGTCTTTGATCTCAATAATTTAAAAAACATACTTAGAAAATATAAGCCTCTTTAAACGATATCATTGTATTTAACGTGCTGGCTCAAGGATAAATTTCAACTCTGAAAGTCGTGTTAAGTGACGTGACGTCATTGTAACGTTGGCTCCTTCAGAGCAAATAGTTATTGTAACATATCGGCTACAAACAAAAGAACAATTTGTTATGTCTCTAAGGTAACATATTGTTATCTTTGTTCAATACCATCACGATGTAAAATTTTTGTTACGTACGTCTATTCACGTTTTCATATACAATGCTGTCAGCAGAGTAATAAAGAATACGAAATAAAAAGATCGCCAGAAAAAATAATAATAAATATATTTAAGGTTTATGCTTTTCATTACGTCGAGAACAAAAGTCATGGATATTTCATAAAAGGTACTTTGAACAAAGGCGCCACATGGCGGCTTCAAGGAATAAAACATACAGCAACAGACGCGTTCAACCATTAATCTCCTTTAAAGAATATTACGTAATACAGTTATTTGTTGCCTAGATATTCGAAATTATTCAAAGTAATATACAAAGTTTTGTTTAACAGAAATCTGAACTAAAGTTTCTCAAAAATCTATATAACCAACGTGATCCAATTAAAGCAAAATTGTTTACGGAACTCAACCTCATCTGATGATATAACATCAACCGTCAAAGTTGGCGAATAAACAACCATCCTTAACTCTATTAACATTCAAGTCTTTGGAATAAACAGATCCTAACTTGGTGATGTCGTTGCGAAAAATTCCTGAAGTAATTTGCCAAAGTTTGATTGGAATTACCTAACGGAAAGGATATTGTATGTACTCGTTCTCTTTGATGTTTATTTGAAGTACATTTTCAGTATTAATCCAACACTTTGAAAACGTGTATAGGCTTGTTTGGGCGGTGTAGAATAGTGTGCCCAATCTCATGCTGACAAAACAGGGTGTCGTAAGAGGCGACAGATTCCTGCCTGCTTGATGCTGCTTGGCTCCACGTAAGGATTATATTATCAGTATTATTCTTAAGTCATAAATATTATTACTGGTATTACTGGCTGGCTATCACCCATCTGCTTGAGTCAGCCGCCAAACGACACGTCGTGTTCCCCCTGGGGGTTTGAGAGTCAGAACTGGCTTTCTTACTTTCTTCTCATTTCCTGGCCGACAACGGATCAGTTCAAATTCAAATTCTAAATCATTTAATAAATACACTTTAGAACGTCATTTTTTTGGTTCTACCACCGTGTTGAAAAGGTGCTTTAACAATGAGGCGAAGAAACGGCGAAAGAAACTCCTCAATACATCTTATGAATAACATGATTATTACAAAAGTTTGAACCTGTGCGGAACTGGTTTCGACACTATTATTTCCAGGCATCCTTGTCATTAATGTACTCATCTATATTATAATATCCTTTGCCTATAAGTTGTGTTTTAATGCGATGCTTAAAAGTTCCAATGGGCAACTCGCGTATCAACTTAGGAATGTTATTGTAAAAACGAACTTTAAGCCCCATAAAGGAACGCTGAACCCTTTGAAGACGATGTGAAGATGTAACCAAATTATGCCTATTTCTTGTTTCATGATTGTGTGTATCACTTTTCTGCTTAGACGTATTAAATTTTTTTTATAAATACTAAATTACTATATATATACTGACTGGCTACGTTGAGTACACCTATTTCTTCAAATTTTTCTCTTAATGACTCAGGCGACTTTAATCTGTATATAGCTCTGATTACTCTTTTCTGTAACATAAATATTGAATCAATGACCGCTGATTTACCCCACATTTGGATACCGTAAGACATAAGACTATGAAAATAGGCAAAATAAACAAGTCTAGCGGTCCCTACATCAGTAATCAGTCTTATCTTCCTAATAGCGTAGACAGACCTACTAAGTTTACTTGCGAGAACTGATATATGGGCGCCCCACTGAAGCTTACTATCTAAGATGATACCTAAAAAAAATGTGGATTGTTCCATAGGCAATATTTCGTTATTTAATTTAAGGATTTTGCCTACCTTCTGCAGATTTGATAGTTCTCTATACACTTCGTTTTTTTGGCATTTAAAACTAAGTTGTTTATTGTAAACTAATGCGATACATGGGACAAACCATTGTTTACATCGTCAAAATTTAATTTATTTCTTTTAGTCTTAAATATTAAAGATGTCTCATCAGCAAAGAGTAAAATGTCCGCATGTTTACTAATGAAATACGGCAAATCGTTAATATAAATCAGAAAAAGGAACGGACCTAGAATAGAGCCCTGTGGAACACCCATTATAATTGACGATCCCAATGATTTGGTATCATTTACACTAACACATTGAACTCTACCATTTAAATAGGACGCAAGCAAATTGAGAGTATTGTACTTGACGCCATAGTGACTAAGGTAAAGAAGTAATGATTCGTGCTCAACACAATCAAATTCTTTGGCCAAATCGCAAAAAACACCTATAGCATTCTGTGATGCCTCCCAGGCTTCAAATATGTATTTAAGAAGCCTAGCACCTGCATCAGTTGTACTACGACCTTTAGTGAAGTCGTATTGATCATGGTGAAGTAAGTCATTTCTGTGGAAATGTTCAAGCATTTGATTTAGTAAAATCTTTTCAAAAACTTTACTATGTGTAGGTAAGATAGAAATTGGTCTGCAATTCTTATAATCTGATTTATCACCGGATTTAAAAAGCGGAATCACTTTGCTGTGTTTCTTTAGATCCGGAAAAGTACCTAAGTCAACACACTTAGTAAAGATTAGTGTTAGGTGGGAGGCTATGACATCTATTACATTATTTATAATTTTAACTGATATTCCCCACAGGTCACCAGTATTTTTAACAATTAGTGAACGAAAAGTTTTAACTACTTCTAATGCCATAGTATGTTTAAATTCAAATAAAATACTACGTTCAGTAACATATTTTCTTAATAAATTAAAATCTTCGTCCGGCAGTGATTTGGTCTAGCTGCTATCCATGGGCGACGGTAACCACTCACCATCAGGTGGCTCGTCTGCTCGTTTGTCGGCTATTAGCATAAAAAATAAATAAACGTTACCACAATCACAACCTCGCACTAGGATTCTCTTTATTGGGGGTGACATGGATCTATAAAAATATGACATCAAAAATATTCATAACCCGAGAACAAAAAATTATTTGTCACGAAAATGTCTACCCCTACCGGGAAATAAATCCGAAACCCGTCGCTCGGTACACAGGGACCCAACCAACTGAGCAACGGATTCATAAGTTTCTCTATCTGTATTTTAAAATATAAGCCCACACAATATTAGAATCTGCCACGAAAACTAATTAAAATAGGTCTTTACGTAATTCATCCTAAAGATAGAGTATTTCTTGGCTAGTGAGACATAAATTGGTCAGAGTACCTGAAATGGGTTGTATAAATCAAAACACCAAACCAAGGTTAATGAATTTTCTCGATCAAATTTTGTTTTATATTTCCTCTTATGAGGACAGGTGTACACAATATGTGTATTTTGTCGAGAATTATTTATAATTACTAGTTAATGTCAAGTTAAAAATATATATTTCTACCACAGAACCTTAACAAACTTTATGAAACATACTTAACAGAAATGAGTATAATTAATGAAGCAAAATATTGAAATTATCCTCTACTTCGCTACTGATATTACGTGCGCCAAAACCGGGACGTGAATTATATTTATATAATGACAAAACTAAGCAACAAATCTCCATGATTTTTTGCAAAAACAACTTTGAAGATATGGCCAGCAAATGAGTTTACACGTGCTACACTTAACCTCAGGAAAATATTTATCAAAATAAAAACGCGCAGGGAAAATAAATACCTACAAATTTAATTCAAGTAAATATCAACTACTCTATATGTAAATGTACTTTAGTTCGATTATCAAAACGACGGAACAATGACTGTCTCGTCGGCTAAAAGCTTTTTCCTATGTACACAACCGCCATGCATGAAAATACATTTCAAAATGGATTCTTGAAGAAACGTGGTACCTAGCCAGGCAGATGAAGCATCTTAACGACACGTACGTGCATCCTTAAAATTAAGCTAAGTGATACACAGCTGAGAAACCTCTAAAAACCGAAGCTGACATTATTCTTATCTGCTCTTCATCAAAGCACACCACGAGCGGTTGATTTATACTCAACGATGGTCAAAGCCCCTTATACCTCCAATAATGTTACATTCTCATATAACAAAGCCAATAAAATAAAAATCCATAAGAGATTTATGTTGGACATAAACGCAAAATATGGCTAACTCGAAAAGAAACAACCAAATGGATTAGGGCTCTCACAATAATAAATATCCAACGGAAACTTCTGTACAACTCGGCCAAGATTCTAACCCGATACTGATACTGAAACTTGAATGAGCCTTTCTAAAAGATAAATAACGAAGGCTTCCGAACAACAAGCATTTCACCGGACTGCGAAGTCTACAAAATAAAGCATCAATGAGAAACCAAGACGACAGTCGGGGATAAGTTATTTCCATCGTTTTTAACAATTACCCTACTTGGGGCGTATTGTTCAAGTTTACAATGATATCTCAGCTGTAATAAGGAATGTACAGCGATTATAGCAGTTTATTGGATTTAACCCATCAAAGAAATTTGGTAGCAAAATTTGGAGAATTTCCTCATTGTGAGCTAATTATTAACAATAATGTAATGAATTAGATTTAAATTGTATTGGAATATTCGGAATTGATTTCTGAAAATTTTCCCAATTAATAAAAGATTTATATAAGCAAGGATGATACTTCCACCACGTACTCTAATTAGGGGAATAAGATTACTTCATTTTTCTCTGGAGTTATTAAAAAAGGTGTAAAAAAATCTATTTAAGAACATCGATGCGTTGAAGACTTTTCTGGTATTGCTCATGTGGACAGACGACGGAGACTACTAAAGATTAAAAGGCCATGCTAAAATTTTATCAGCCCTCAACACTATAAAAAATCTTACGTAACTCCGGTTGATGTACCCGTTACCTCCAAAATCGTCCATCATGTGTATACTGTGTAATATTTAATTGTTTTCATTTGTTTATAGCATCAAGAAATATTGAAAACAGTTGTAGATTTAGTTGATGATACTATTCCCTTGGGGAATGTTAATAATGTTACCTATTAACAAGATAGTAGACCACACCACAGTAGTACAGCGAGTTAACTGTTTTTAAACGACATTTTATATGTAGTAGGATAAGAACATAAGGACCTTTAAGAATTTAGACCTTCATGACCTTCAGAAAGACCTTTAAGAATAGCCACCACTTCCACCGAATATGACGCCGACGATTGTTTCATGTTTTATTTATTTGTTAGGGTTACCTTAAAGATTCATGAATCCAGATTCAACGTTGTAGAAAAGTTAAAAGACACCGTTCGTTATTTGCTAGTAGATCGATTGTTAAATGTCATTCATTTCATTCAGTTCATGTATATTTATTAAAGCATCAGATTCTGTAATTATATGAAAAGTTATTTTATTAAATTTGACCTACTTCTGCCGTCTCAAATACTTTGTTTGGATACATTACTGCCGACGCATGATGCTTGCGTGAAACGTAGTTGATCGACATAAAAATATGTTAAGGATAACACAGATTTGGCCAAAATTTACTATTACAAGATTGGTTTCATATAAAAACATATTTTTTCCCAAAACGGTATCCCTATTAGTCCTGCAGTTTTCGATTGCCTCACAATGGCCAAGTTAAAATAAAATAACTTGTATATTTAAAGATAAAATAACTAAGCCGTGCTTGAATATGTATTGGGTAAGTTTTTTTAATATAATACAGTTATTATAATTATATGTCTATATCTCAATTATCTATATCTAAATGTCTATATCTCAATTAATGTCCACACTGCCGATTCTTTGGGCACAGTACAGTTACAGTATTTCATCTTCATATATCAAATTTGCTATATATCATAACTTCGCACATCATTCATGATCAGTGTTTCATTTTCATGTATTTTTGATTTACTCGTATATAGTATGAGCTCAGCAATCCTCGGTCGCTAGTAAAACGAGTCTTTAAATATACCCAAATCTGATAGGATTTTCCAACTTTATAAGGCCGTTACGATCTGTTCCCTTATGTGTTTATGCTTTTACTAACAGGGGTGTCAGTTTGGAGAGGGCTTTGAATTTGAATTGCTTTATTTGCGTACAATAAAATCTGTAAGCTAGTGGTAAAGGTAATAATACATTATAAATTTATCTTTAATTTTGTTTGATTTTCGTTTGTTAATCTTTCATCACTTTCGTTAATTTATTAAAAGTGATGGTTAAAATTCAATAAAGTATGATGATGTAATTTACTTTACCACTCACTAACGTACTCCGGGATGTAACTGGCTCCACATGCTCAGGTGGTCCGTGTTATTCCTAAGTGAACGACAGGTTAAGCAGCTTTGGGCATTGAAGTTATCTGGGTGAGGAGCCACCGGTAGCAAAATTTGTTGTTGTTATGTTCCGAACGCGACACCTGAAGGTACATCGGTTGTTATCGTTATGTAAGCCGTTATAACTCCAGGCATAATAACTTCGTCATTCGAGTTGGTCACCAACTCCTACAGTAAATCGCAGTTTTGTGGTACACTGTAGATATTATGTTTAATTACGAGTTTACATATAGTTGATAGTATCAGGCGTTACTTTGCGGAAATTCATTGTTATTAAACTAGTATTAATTTATTTTGCAACAATCCGCAAGCACAATGTATGATGGTATATACTTCTATACATGCATGAAACCTCCCTCCCGCCCACAAAGGAACACATGCAATTATGATAAAAGTATATACCAATATATACCGTCACCAACACGTGTTTCGCTCCGAAAGAGAGCATCATCAGGGTGAGTAGACTCTACGAGTGGTAACCGCAAAGTCACGAACGACCGACCGACCGACCGACCGAAGTTAACCGACTTTGCCGTTAAATCTCGTAGAGACTACTAACTATTGTAATAATGAATAAACTGCCAATATATGGCTAGCAACACAAACATATCACTCCGAAAGTGCAAAATAAGCCTGCGAAGAAAACAACACGCGGTAAAAAAAATACTAACCTCCAAATATACTTGACATTTTGTCAACTTCATTAGTGATAACAGGAAATTCATCGGGAATCTTGATTCCTAATAAAACTATCTCTCTGTGAATAAAACGATGAAACAGACAGTAAAAACGACAGTAAAAGTGATGGCAGCCATATTGGAAGCAATAGGGTTTGGTACTTTTTTCTGTTCTGTCAAATTGCTCGACTTGAGAATGCCTTCCACGTTTTATGGTATCTCGATAGACATACATAGCTATTGAGACAAATGAGGGCAAAATTTTGGAAAAGATGACAGTCTTATTGGACAGTTTTCGAAAATAAAAAGGAAGTTATTCATTATATTACGAGACCAACGAAAGAGACAAGAATATTTTTTTTAATTATGTCATCGGCAATCTTTGTTTTCTTATATGAGGACGACCGAGAGAAACTAATAAAATTATCATATCTATCGGTACAAAGGTAGATTAGGAAGGCAGATGTGAGGTGTGTCACGTTAAAAATTGTCTGTTACAGGATGTAAGATGAAAGCGGCATTTTTTTATAGATGATCAGTGAAAACTGATTTACAGAAAAGCTTATCTGGATGCGGGAGAAATAAATTAAGCAGATTCGCAACGGGTGTTGAAAGGGTGCCAATAAATCTCTCAGCGAATTGTCTTTTATGTAAGTATTCATTCGATACAGTTACTGCAGACGCCTTTATTCAACAGTTTATTCTTTAAAACAATGCCGTCGAGTTATTACCGAAATGGCGAATGGTTAAATGGTAAATTCAAACGGTCAATGGTATTGCGGGTAATAAGTACGTGTATAAAATATATGATGCATTATCACAATTTTGGACTAATAAATCCTTAAATCTATGTGCGCTCTTCCTAAATTCTAATTAATCTTGCTGTTATATTTGTATATGATATTGTACCTGATTTGTATATTTATAATATTTATTATGTCGCTCGAACGACATAGAAAGCAGCACCGATTATAGGATATAAAACAATATATTACTCTACTAAAGTGTCATATCTAACAATACACAATATATAACTGAGACTAATTTAGCTGTTATATATATAACTGACCCGAGACTTCAACCGAATACCTTTTATCAGGCGACAAGTTTACTAATGATTAATGATTTGTTTTTTAGCCTTTTTTGGATACAATATACCGTATACATTTTAAATGAAATATAAGAAACAGGTAGCAGAAATACAAAAATATGTGCATAAGTGTATTGTATTAATTAAACTCCTACTATTAAATTGTAGTTACACTCTCTCTATACATATTAAATATGTATATATCTTCTTCAAATTTTCAATAGTTAATACAATACTTTTTTATTTATCCACTCAAGTTCAAATACATTTTTTTTTAATTTGTAGTGGGTGACATTTTATTTTAATAGAGTTTGTTTTAAGATATTTAGTAGGACATAAATGTATATACATATTTATATTAATTGTATTTACTTAAGAAAAAATAACTAAAATATTTTTTTGACCTAAGTAGGAATTAACTTTATTTTTTTTATATTACTTGTACAAATTAATTTTGAGTTTGTGTTTCAGCTTCAGCTTGTGCCTTAACTCGAGCACGAGCCTGAGCGTGAAACTCAAGCCTGATCCCGGATTTTAATTCAAGCACCTTAATTTCTTTATTGTAGTTTTCGTTACATTCCGCAACAGAGAGACAGACATTTGGAATATAAATAAACTGTTTACCCGTTAGCCACTTTATATTACTAGGGTATAGCTATATACTACTTTTATACTAGAGCGTAAAGCAGGATTATGTTTTATTTTCATTTAACACGATTATAAATTAATAAGTTGTATTACAACAATTTTTAAATACGCCTATCAATTAACTAAACCTAAAGAATTAATAAATTTCCACATAAACTTTTCAAACCTTTTCTCCCGAAACTTCCTTTAAACCTTTCCTTTTCTGTTGCCATTACAGAACACCTAGGAGGATTAAAAACAACCCTTCCTACTTCATGGCAAGATGGACCTAACGAGGGTTTCACCGAGACGATCCGACCTCCGTCAAAACGTTACACCGTACAGTTCAGAACGTGTTACGACGCATCTATTTCAATCTTTCATCGGTTCAAAGTAAATGTAAGTTTTATGTCGTACGTAACTTAATTTTGTACGTAATAATATTCGACGGAGAAACAGGCTTATAAGATCATTCGCGTGTATCTACTTATCTCTCATCTGAGTCTAATGCACTTACTAAGTTAATTGATACACCTTGTGTACCATAAATTAACTTTTGAAACTCCACTTAGGGGTTTGCCCCCATTCAAAATTAAAAAATATTGAACGCGCCGACTACGATGTAACATTAAACGAAAGGGTGCAACATACCTTGTCTGCAGATGCCTTAACTAAATTTTTCTTTAGAATTTGTTAAAAATGTACTACAGCTTATAAGCATAGGAATATATCATACAACGGTACCCAATACAGTATCATTTATTGCACCAAGAAAATATAAAATACACATTTGCGTAGCAAATAACTTATCGGGCAAGGAAAAGGCGATCTTGTCGCAATCTCTTCTAGGCAACCTTTATATAGAAGAAGACTTATATAAGAGGCATAAGATGGTCTTAAATAACAATAACAATTATAATAACGTTAAATGTAACATTACAATAATAATTATATAAATGATATTTTCTTTACGAACGTCTTAAAATTCAAGTTGAGTAGTTTCTTCCCTCGATTCTTCTACTCAATGTTAATGCACCTTTTGGAAACGGTAGTAGTAGCAAAGAATGATATAGCTGCTAGCGTGCGTGTCGTCATAACCAATTAGCAAACCGAAAGCTACATACGTGAGAGGTAAAATGCTACGCGTATCGCGGGAGCGTAAGCCGCCCCGGATCTAGGGGGGGGCAAGCCGGGGCCCATGCCCCGGGCGGCAATTTCAGAGGGCGGCCAAATTCACACTTTACAGACGAATGGACAACTCATCATTCACTTAACTTTGACCACATAATAAATTATAGTACAAGTAGCTGAAATTATAAAGACGATAAAGGTAAAAATAAATATAAGTAGGCGGAGGCGGCATTTTTCAATTTTTGCCCCGCCTAAAAAAAAATTGAAAATCCGGGACTGAGCATAAGCGAGTGGCGCGGACGGTCGTCGTGGCAGCGAGGTCTCGACTGGTGTCTATATTATATAAATTATTCTATGATTCGTGCGATGACGCGGCCGGCATAGCGCAGAGACAGCGAGATGCTCGTACGCCGCGCGTGGAATCTCCCATTGTTGCGGAGCCGATAAGCCGTGCGATCGCTATACTACCGGTTTCACCCGGCGATGCTTGTGTATATTTATGTCAGTTAAACTTTAATGTTTTTGTGTTATGCATAGAATGAATGAAAGTGTGATGTGTGCATGTGTAGGTATGAATGTACATACATATATGAAATATGTTATTTGTGTTTTGTGTAAATATATATAAAATATAGATAAAATAATAAACTTATGATATGTGTGTATTGTATAGTATATATATGTATGTGTGTATGTGATAGTGATATTCCCACAAATGACATGCATATTATGTACATAAGCGTGGTGTGTGTATTTACAAACCACCTAAATGTTTAAATGAATACTAATTTTCAAAATACCTTACAAAGCCTGTTAAATTTTAATCCAGAACGTACGACCCTTAGCTCAGTTGGTATCGACCATGCCCGCCGGGGGCGTAGTTCCTAGTTCGTTCTCCGGTCGAGTTACACATTGATGAATGTTTCTTCTCGGGTCATGGGTTTTTGCGATGTCATATTTCCGTACGTCGTGAACGTTTAAGAAGAGATAATTTTTAGATTTTGCAACTTGCATAATAAACATTACAATACAATATTAAATCGATTACTCCTGTATTATTATCATCAGTAAAAAATATCGATAAATTGGGTTAAGCCTCGATTCAAAGATCCAACGGCATATTAAGTTATCGTTCCATTTAGTGCCGTCGGCGAGTTGGGTCACTCAATTTACACCCAGCTCAATTTTTCTAACGTTGTTACTTACTTTGATATGTCTTAGATACTTTCATACTTTCTAATAGCCAAAAATACCGTTCTAAAGTAAGTTAATGACGCGAAACTTAATTTATATCAGTTATGTTAAACAAAACTACCGAATCTAAAATAACTATCGTAAGATCCGATGACGAAATTGAACCCCAGTTGTGTTCAATAAGTTGAATTTCTTTAGGTCAAGATTACAAAAACGTGCAACAAATCAGTGAAAATTTTTCATTCTACATTTAACCCATTTAATTAATACTCCTGTTTTTGTTTTTTCTGTTATGAAATTGTGACTGAACAGGTTATATTAAATATGTAAAATTAAAGATGATTAAAGATGAAAAAAAGCTTAGGGAGTGATGAGGGAACGTTCTGTCTTCCATACTAATATTATAAAGAGGAAAGCTTTGTATTTTTGTATGTTTTATAACGAGTAAACTCAAATACTACTGAACCGATTGTAAAAATTCTTTCACCATTAGTATGCGACATTATCCTTGAGTAACATAGGCTATATTTATTCCTAGAAAAAAACAAGGGATCCTTGCTAAAACTTCAGTAACGTGAGCCTAGGTGTAAAAAAATTTGGTTAAAAATTTCTTGCATCGCATACGCTGCGGAACTATTGATAATAGAACAAAAACATGTCCTACAATATTAGAGAACATACCAATATCTACAAATAACTTCGCTATACTATATGTCCAACTATGGTAGTTATGTCACTATAACCACTTTTTACATTTTAAAAGTTGACCAAAATCAGACTTATTATCTTCTTATCCAAATAAATCCTTTCATATTCAAAACTCACGACGACCCCACTCACGACGACCCCATAGCTCAGTTGGTACTGACCCTACCTGCCGAGCGAGGGGTCCCGGGTTCGATTCCCGGCCGGGGCAGACATTTATGTGATAGATAAATGTTTGTTTTCGGGTCATGGGTGTTTCTAATGTCATATTTGTGAATGCCCATACCACCCGCAACACAGGGAATCTTAGTGCGGGGGTGTGAGTGACTAATTGTTTAAAAAAAAACTTACAAAAAACTGTTTCAATACCTATAGATAATTTTTTGAATTACTCAAATCGGACATTCCGTTCAGAAGATTTTACGAATTTAGCGCAATGACCAGTGTGGCCCCACGCAAAGCAACCGTAGCATAGGCCGGCGGACAAGGCGACGAGGGAGGGGGCACATCTACAAAATAGGTAGTCGCGCGGTCGGCTCCTTACACTCATAGCTTACACTGCGGACATATGCAACATTGAATATTTTGAATATTTTCACAGCATATGTATATGTTATAAAGAAAACAATATAAAGAAAACATGTCCTCATTTATAAACATAAAATTATAAATATATCTAAAAATTAAAAAAAAAGTACACCCGTGCGAAGCCGGGGTGGGCCGGTAGTAATTTATATAAAAGCAAAAACTACAAAGTTAATTATGACGCGCTTTGTATTGTTAAAAATTAATAAAAAATTGCATGTAATTAATAGCTTTATTTTTGCATTATGTTGTATTTCATGTAAGCGTGCCGGTGATAAAATCTAATTAAAATATAAAAACTGTCTCGCCAATTAACTTAAAGGTAGCTAACATTGTCACTTTATCACCCAAACTCAGTATAAAATCTTCGAAGAAACTCAATATACAAACAAAGTAATGCATAAGAACGAGATTCAAAAAACATGTACTTAAAATTGACAAAACTCCTAACTTGTGATCTACCCCTGAGGAAATTTGATTAGGACCACTAACATTTTTTAAATTCTCTCCATGAACTTCTTCCGATTATACCTTTTAAAGGTTGAAATTGGGAGTGAAAGATTATAACGAGATTTTGGTAAGACTATTGATTATCTGACAACTTTAATTAAATGACCGTACAATAATGGAATGCAAAAGTAATGACAACCGTATTTCATCACTGCAATAGGTAATAGTGCAATAGTATAAACTTGTCAATACTCAAAAGTTATAAATATTTTAACAACAAACACCGACTTCAATTTGAAAAAGGTGAATTTCTTGGTTTCATCTCCTATTTTCTACTCTTTAGGGGTGGTATTTTTTCTCCAAATTCAAGTGGGAGCAAGCTCAAACAAATAAATAATTTTCCAAGTCATTTTTACCCATAAATGACAGAGTTCTGGGGTAACAAACATAAAAAATACAAACGAATTAAGAACCTACTCCTTCTTAAAAGGGGTTCTACATTAACTTTTCTTGCAATTCTGATATAAAGTATTTCTTGTGTAATAATGCGTGTAAATGGAGAACCCTTGAATTTCTCTCTGTACCAATTAAGTAAAATAGGGTGTTAAACGGGTAATATCACAGATAAAGTTATTCTGTGGTTACAATACACCCCGAAACGAGGTAATCCATCTAGAATATTTTGTTTTATGCCCAAGGTAATAATGGTACTTTCAAAATTAAATTAAAGACTACCAATTGAGAGCGTCTCAACCGACTTGGCTAATTTTTTTATCGCGTCGTTAATTATCAAACGAGGTTTGGTAAAGATGAATATTTTAAAATCGAGAGCAAACAGCGAAGTTATAAATGCTATTTTCGTAATAAAATCTCAATAAAAATGAGACGTTCAGTTTGATAATTATCTTCGATGAAGGATTCCGTTGATAGAATCTTCTCTCGCCGGATTGACTGGCTGATGGAAGGACAACGCACGGGAGTATTCTAAGCCGTGATAGAATACTCCCCCCCAATCCCATGGCAGAACAGGGTGTCGTAACAGGCAACAGAAGTCAGCCTAGTTGATAGTAGGGCTTCGCGTAAGGATTATATTATCGGTATTATTATTAGTGGTATTATTATCTTTCCGCGATGCCTGCCTGGCCAGCTACCACCCTCCTGCTGGAGTCAGCCGCCAAACGACTCGTCGTGTTCCGGCTGGGAGCTTGAGAGCCAGTACCTTCTTTCTAACATTCTTCTCATTTCCTGGCCGACAACGCATCAGTGATACCTTTGGTCTTGCTGATGTCCATGGGCGACGGTGACCACTTACCATCAGGTGGCTCGTCTGCTCGTTTGTTGGCTATTAACATAAAAAAAACCACTACAGGTAAATAAACGTTGTAAAATAAATAACCTTAATATTTTTTCCCAAGTACAATTTAATTATTTTCGTTAATTAATTGCGCTTATGTGACGCAGAATAGGATGTGTAATGAAATAACGCACGGTATAAAAAATTGCAATTAAACTCTTCTTGCCAAACGATAGCAATGTTGCATACTTTCCACAGTTTGTATACACTGATCTATTTCTGCAGATCGCATTGAATGAAATTTCAGGATAAGAATGCATTTAGAAAAAAAGTATTAGATAATATAAAAACAAATTTATGTAACTACCCCGGAGCCCAGTTGGTAGTGCCTCTGTCCGCCAAACGAGTGATCCCGGGTTCGATTTCCAGCCGAGCGGGTAGATGTTTACGTGACAGATAAATGTTAAATGTTTCTTCTCGGGTAATTGGTGCTTATGTTGTAATATTCGTGTTCATCCATGCCACCCGCAATACAGGGAATCCTTAAAATGAAAAACATTTATTAATTGTCATATTCCAAACACGATTTACTGTTATTTCACATTTTCTTCTTTCGAACGATAAAAATATACGAATGAATCGAAGAGGAAATTTTATGAAACAGCGACGGAGTTGTTGAAGTAGAGTCTTTGATAAGAAATTCCTTTGTATTATAGCGGAAGTTACAAAAAATCAATGTAGAAGTGACAATTCAGTTGTTTGCAAATAAAAAAGGAAAAAATATTGAACACTTCTGCTTCAATTTTACCCCGACAGAGTGTACTGCACTAAATGTAAATAACTATTTGAAAGTTTCAATATGTGTATTGTTTAGAAACTGTTAACTAAAAATGATACTTGCTTCCCTGAGGGCATTCATACCTAAAAGTTGTACATAATGTTTCGAAGTTGCATAAAGTCTGCCAATTCGCGGTTAACTCGCGTGGTGAACTTTGGCCTCTAACCCTTTTAATGTGAGAAAGGATCGAAAACCATCAATAGAAGAGTTATGGGTCATGATCATAAGAAACAAGCATAAGTATAATTTTACTATAAACTACACTATTGAACATTTTAACAACATAGTAATATATTTTTAAGTAAGTAATAACATAGATATAAAAACGCATGAACCCTTTGTCACAGTCTTATGGATTTTTTGCACAAACATGAACGCTACTTATTATTTTTAATTTTACATAACTTATTTTTTAAAACGTGATTATAGTCACAATGATTTCAGTTTAGTTGGGGTAATATATCGGTAGAGGTGTAGCAAGTAAAATAGTCGAAATGTGTATTTGTAGAATTAATATTGAGAGGCTTTATTCCTCCGTAGCGCGACTTTGAAGTTTCTCGTGATTTTCGTCTCAGTGTAACTTTTATATATTGTAATACTCTGCTAGTAAATTTCTTTATCTATAATTATTAATAATTTCTTTTGAATCTGTGTATGGTTTTTTTCATATCTTCTAATATGTTTCGTATAATAAAAAATTGTCTCAGAGCACTTTGATAGTCTTCTTGAAGATTTATATATTTGCATTACGGATGTTATGGAACTTTGAAACCGTAACCGAATTTGAAAAAAAAAGGTTTTTATTATTTCTGATAGAAGCAGAGTCTAAGTGTGACAAATTATGGCAGAGTTTCGCCGAGCTCTATTACTGATACTCTAGCCAATTCGATCTCGATTTTAGACAGCTTTAAAATATAATTTTTAAGACTACTGTTTTTGTTCTGTGATTATAATATCAAATAATGTTCAAGAGTGCTTCAGTGTAGGACTTGCTCAATAAATCAATAATGCAACGTTATTTATTAAAAAGTCCTTATACTGTATTATGTACTTATACTGTATACTGTATATTCGATATGTTATACCTTGTAATGGACTAATTATCAAAACTGACACGGCCGAATCGATACATGCAATGTAGGCAGACTTTGTCATCAATATATTTTTTGCCAGTCTGTCTGTTTGTGCACATACAACGTTATCTCAAATGAAAAAACTTAAATAATTCTTGGAATATTTTAAACTTATATATACCATATACTTATATATCCTAAACTATATCCCGTTCTTAAATAGGTACAATGACTAAGTTTGCAACCATAAAGGTAAATTAATCAATTTTAGTGTAAGTAACGATTTTACGCTTTTCTATAGGTATTTAAAAATTTAAGTACTTACTGTGAAACCCTAAAGGATCAGAGGAACACAATATCAAATTCGGCCATGGTAAAACTTATTGCAATACATTAATTCTTACACTACAATACATTAAGAAGTTACTAAGCTTAAGGACTATTTCCGAAGTGAAGCGAAAGTGGGTAACCTAGTCTATTATAAAAATCCTTAAATATAATAGAGTGACACAAAACTAAAAAAAAGCTTTTTGGTAACGGACAATCTATATGTATGTATCTGATATTAAAAAAAGAAATTTTTACGTTTAAAAGTAAACATTTAACATAAGTACATTTTAATTGACTGCTATCTAAGTAACTATCAAATATATTTAGGAATTCAATTGAAAGTATCAATTTCGTTTCAAAGCTTATCTCAATGCTGACATTATTTAGTGTGCGTGACTCGTCGCGAAGCAATTTGGTATGTTTGAACCATCGCGCGTAAAATAAACGCTCTTAATATTGTATATTAATACTCAACTACCAAATTGAAATAGTTCTCCAATCGGTATTTTAAAGACCCATACCCAACATGGTTATGTATCGTTACTTACACGTGTGGAGTGCTACTGGTAATATTATTTTTAAGAATATTTTTCGAAATGTTACTACTTCATTGTGTAGTGATTTATAGTATATAACTTCCAAATTTCGGTTCTACAATAATAATAGTACCCGAGTATAATGGCTGCAACAGGCGGACAGACGGACGCGACGTATGTACTTGCTGTTCAAACTTGGAGCCCTAATGTTCTTTTAATATTAATTTCTCAAGGAGGAACTCGGACAGTAAATTCAATTAACTGAGGATACCACTCAAGTGTTCGTCTAAAACCAAGCTATAAGCAAACTACGTAGTAATAGAAAAGCATTTGTTGAATATATACAAAACAAAATGAGTTTCAAATATCCAACAACTATTTCTAGAAATTAACCAAAAACAGAAATAGATCAGTGCTCAAAAATAATTATTACATATCGATGGAGGATTAATGATTATGGGTCATAAGAGGTAAATTGGTTGGAAATAACCTCCCCTACATCCGCTTAACGGATTGCCAATATATTTCCAATCACTATGTACATATTACTTCTTGGTGATAGAAAAGAACATAAACAGTGATAGAAAGTAATAGTTAAATCGATACCGGACTAATATATTTGAAATGGGGTCCATTTTCTTTAGACTTCTAAATTTTTACATTATTTTTCCGGTACCCGCTTTCGATGTACCCTACAAAATTAACAAAAGGTTTTCATGTACACGCAAAGTTAACCCCCAAAACTAAATTTTATCTCGTATACATTCGTAAATGCGTTATAAAATTTTTGTTTCGATAAAGTAGGTTTGGAGAAAATCTAATTTTGCGGACGGCCGCAGCGGTGACTCTATAAGTCTTATTACCAAATGTTTCTGAACATTCTTTAAAACTGGATGTACCACAAAGAAAACTTTCTCAACCGCTATACTTGCATAGGGTTTAAAATCACCGCATCGATTCGAGTGCCCTTCAGCAGGCCTTGAAATGCTTGCTCTGAAAAATAAAGGCTTCCGTCACGAACTGCGTTGTGGAATAAACCGCTTGAGCTTTTCAAGTGCCAGCTACCGTGATTGGCGCTGTCATTCAGCGACAAACGTGCTGAGAAGTGCACCGAGGTGTTTTCTCTCCTACGATCCAAGAGTATTATAAAAAATATAGTTTACCCAACGCAAGTCTGAATCAGACTTGCGCGAAATAGGGTTTCGTAATATAAGTTTAAGCAGTAATATTTCGTGTTGTAGTGTAGATAAGATTTTTCGTTTACGTATAGGTAAAGGGGTTTAGATTTCGAAACATATACCCTTATTAACATTTTTTTTCGCTCAATAGATACCTTCAAATTATGAAAGATCAAATGGTAGTTTTTTGGTATTTTTTAAAGTGTACGTTTCAATTCCAAAGTTAAATTTCCAAAATTCCAATAATATAAAAGCTACTCTTGCAATAAAAACCACTGTTTAAAAGTGTTCTAGAAATAAAATTAGCGATATTATTTCTCAGAAGTGTTTTTGAGAATTATTGATTGAGAAATCATTCTGAAGATAACATTCACCGTTATTACGAGAACTTAACAAATATTGAAAAAATTTAAAACTAATCTTATAACAACCTTCTCTTGACCATTCACGTCAATGCAAAGAAAGCACCATCTATTAAAAGTTTAATTATCAACATATCATGCATATTGCACGATATGTCGTTGGCTTCTTGATTCTCAAGGCAAACGTCATTCAATAACAAACATTAATGCAGGTATCGATGCGAATTATTACGTTTCATCGACTGTGACGTAATGGCTATGCCACTAATTTCTTGATCTAGTAAACTTTAAGTGATGACTTTCGTGATAATACCAGATATATGCTTGAAGTTAAAAAAAAATTACACAGAAGTCATAATGTTTGGAAATGGTTGTAAATTAAACATAAAATTCCATTACATACATCTACACACATGCAAACTAGTGAAAGAAAGCGAATAAAATCGTTTTAGAAAACATTCCCTTATAAATAATTGTTTCCGTCCGTCAATAGTCCACTATGGGGTATGTTCTCATATCTTAATCGACCCCGGCTGGTCCATTGTTGTAATGTACTTTTATCTTCTCCTCTCTTCTTCCAGAAAATACGCGAAATCGAAAACAAATTGACAAACACAGTGCAGCAAATTTCACACTTCACTCCTCGTACTCCTAATGCCGTGAAACCTGCTTGGTTAGCTACCACCTTCTTGCTTGAGTCAGCCGCTAAACGACTCGTCGTGTTCTGGCTGGGGACTTGATGGCCAGTACTTTCTTTCTTCTTCTTTCTTGGTCACCAACGCAGTCGACAACGCATTGGCGATGGCTTCGGTTTACTAATGTCTGCTCGTTTGTCGGCTATTAACATAAAAAAGTTTAATAAAGCTAAGGTAAAAATGAGTGATTTTACAAGTGTTAAAATCTGTGAGTTTTTATCTTTATTCTTAAACTGTCAGTTGCAGAACATTGTAAGTACTTGCTTCATCGGTTTTGATGTCCAAAGAGACGCTGGCGCTATCTAAACATGCCGACTAAAGGGCAGGATTAACAGTTTTTCTCCAATCTTTCCTCTTAAATAAAAATAAAACTAGCAATGGAACCTTGGCCTATCCTTCAGTATTACATCCATTAAAATAACAATCACTTCTGCAAATGACATAAAATTAAAAAATATGTATTTTAAGTTTTATATTTTAATCGTTTCAGCAAAAAAATATTAATAAAAATAAATTTCAATCAAATCAAAATATTGCATAACTATTCTAAGACTATTCGAAGATATAAAGATAAGTAACAATGTCGCTTATTATAGATACAAGATATTGCCGACCTATGAAAATTACCCGTGAATATTAAACGCGTTTATCATTTGGACAGGTGTCACCTATCCAGTTCCTGGCCGCAATCGACGTTGGTTAACTCGGTCGATTAGTTACGATTGACACATTAAGGCCATGAACGTTCCATGCTTCCTGTAACCACGCATCGCAGGTATATTGGTTGGTTGCGATGAAACCTTTTAACTACCATAGAAATATTGGTGCGCAACTGTATACTGACATTACGATGTAGGTACTTAAAACATACAGTACAAAGTTTGCGTTGTAATTTGGAATGAAAAATGAAATATGATGAAAGCCTTAGGGTAAGTGCTTTTTGTACGTGCATGTTTATCACCCGAATTCATTGGTTTGAGAAGTGATCCAAAAGATCTAAAATTAGAAGATTTCGATCTTATTAAATTAAAAAACAATCGGTCAAATATATAATTTCAATTTTATTCAGTTTTCTTTTCCATAAATCTTCGAAATCAAACATTCAAACGTTCAGTTAAGGGATGTAAAAATATTGGAATTCATGTGCTCGAGACATAACCCTTCTTTGTCGAAATAAATGCGAAAAACGAGTAAAGGCGTAGGTGGAAGTTCTTAATAATATATTTAAAACTCAGAATATATTTAAGTTATGATTATTTGCTTACTGAACAACCATTTGGTTTTTTTATCTAAGGAACTCAAACAGTAAAGGTCTCACCATGCCAACCAACGCAGCATCTATTTAAATTGACTAGGAAAGGCTTTATGACTACGACATTCGCTTGGTTTGCGAAGACGTACAACCAAGCGATATCGTTTAAGCCTTTAATGCCATAAAGCCTTTCTTATCGGCTTAAGCTGATTCCGCATCGGCTGGTATGGATCGACCATACTAAATCAAAAGGACTTTCGATATACGTTTAGGACAACAGTTTTTTCAGCGTCGATTTATCCTCGTTGTAAACACATCACATGGCCAATATGGGCCGTTTAACAACCAACATAATATTACCCCCGACAATGGCTTTATCGTGGGCGTTATCGCTGGCGTGTTTTGGACATTTATTCGCAAAACTACGGTTTATGACTTCAGTCGTTAACGGTGATTTACTGAGTTCCACCCTTTTGTTATCGCGATCTATGTTAAATAGCGAGTTTTGAACACTTAAATGCTTGTAAAACGTCAAATTTTAATTTCTGGACTACTTCGTACATGATATTCATTAAGTTCGCAACTGATCCAATTAATTTCAATGTTGTACAATTAGAGTTACTTGAATAATATTTCCATTTCAAACCACTCTGCTGGAAAACGATTTTTCGAACACTTTATTTTCTTTGTTTTATGAAGTTTACGATAAGAGCGAGATACTTGACAACTATGATTAAGTGCCTCCACGCTATTTTTTCTTGCTCTATAAGAAAAGCTATATTTAGTTTTCCAATATACATAACTTTCCACGGCGTTATAATTATATATCTTTTGAGCCAATTGAAAGGTATTTTTCCAGAACTTTTTGAACTCTGAACAAACTAGTTGTATTGAGGTGTTATTGATGAAATTTTTTGCATTCTATAAAGTGAAAGAAAGTGAAGAAGAAACCTTTCTATTACGTAAAAACTTTACAAGAAGAAACGCTTCAACTAATTTAAATACATTATCATAATCTGTGAATTTTAGACCTTAATTATACGCGCAAGTAAAGTTTGTGGTGCTTGAAAAGGCCGAGAATCAATTTCTTTCGGTCGAAGCTTGGTGTATAGGTCAACGAAGGTCAATTAAAAGCTATGTAATACCATTCAATGACAAGTGTTTCCACTTGCACAGTTAAACTTGTGTTTGATATTAAGAACTCCCAGGAGCGGTTCTCCAAATGGAGTCCATTTACTTAAATGTAACCCCTTAATGCCACAAGTTTGCGCGTTCACCGCAAAAACATCCCCATTTGTCATGGCACTGCAGTTCCAAAGTACCGCGCTCACTATTAATAATTATATTGGTACTCTAAACGTTGAAATCTCGAGTGACATACAGTAACGGTGTAATTTGGAAAGTAGCACAAAATTATCCTCCAAAAACCTTGGTGTCCTGAACGGGGTAAAGCAGTGCTTCACGGTGAAGCATCGCTCATGCTTTACAGAGCATAAGTTAGGCCTCACGTGGAGTACTATTTTCACCTTTTGGCAGGTGCACCACAATATTTACTGAACTTGGTAGAAATAAATCCGCGTTTAACTTAGAAAAAATAATTTTATTGTAAAAGTTACAATGGACACAACCGCTCACCAATCAAGTTGAATACAGGAAGAGCAGAAAAAAAAATGTTGCCAACAACTATATCGAAAATACATACATAACACATTAATAATGTTACCATGTTTAAACTCTGTTATATTATATGTTTGGTCTTAAACAGAACTCATTGGACACCATATATAAACGTGTAGCCATATTATAACCATAACTTATGTAACTATATATAAACATTATGGCCAACGACTCTACGTGTTTTACAGACTTTATAATGGTGAATACCCCGACGAACTGTTTAGACTAATGCCAATGCCAAATTTTCTTCAATTAGCCACTCGCTGAAGACTGAAGCTCCATCCACATCAACTAGATTCGTGGCGATCCTACACAGCCCGATTTTCAAAATCTTTCTTACCGCGTACTTACAAATTGTGGAATGAACTACTTTCGAAGGCCTTCTCGGGGTAGTATGATATAAGGTTCTTCAAAAAATGCGTAAAACGAGCTCTCCTTCAGGGCCGACGACATAATGGCGACACTTCTGGAGGTGACGGTGCTTACTTAACATCGGGTACTCCATCTGCTTTTTCGTCAGTCTTTATAACTAAAAACAATAACCCGTCATCCCTGTCGTTATGCTAATAAAGTTAACCACATTTTATAAATATTAATAAACCATACGTTGAACTCTATCAAAGCAAATATCCTTTTAATGTAAGGACAAATGGGCCTTTTAGATATTGTGCAAAAAATACTATATTGTAATTTTTATCTTACCATAAACTACGTACTTAGCTTAGCTTGCTTCTGCAATTTGTTTGTTGGTTTGCCAACACCACTTCGGTTATATTTACAAGACGAATACGCTGTAATTTGCGAGGTAAATTTACCAGAAGAAGTTGTTTTGTATATCATATGATTCCAACAACTGCAACGTCAATTTCTTCACGGAATTACGTCTAAATTGATTGGCTGATATATTAAAACAATTTCCCTTCAGCTTCCAGGTATCATAGCGTAGGTATCATAGTATCGTGTATCATAGCATTAATGTCTGTTTGATCTAACGTACACATGAAGACCTGAGAGGTCAGAATCGGTGCCTCTGACAATAGTGATACTGAGTTTTATCGTGTCAAAAGTGTTCACGCCACTATTTGCCACATTGTAGTCGTCAATTTAAAACAAATCGAGATGGTAAAATTCAAATTTTAATGTGAAAAAAGGAAAAGGAAACTACAAAAGTAATAGTTTAAACAAGTCACCACCCCAATACTTATTGTACCAAGGTTCAGTGAAGAAGACTAATAACTAAAATTCATGAAATTTTAAAGACAAACGCACAAGTCGACTAAGTTGCCGTATTACAAATAAAGAGGAATAATATTTTCATGAATCAATTAAACTCGCCTGAAGATATTTCGCAAATAATCGGAGCTTGGAATATTTCAAACCTTTAACAGCGTCGATCTGTAACAAAGAAAATTGGCTTATATTAACTAAATGGTTACTTTGAGTTAAATTTTACCGGAACGATGGCACTGCTGAAATATGAAGTATCATTACGATGATCATTTTGTTTATACCAAACTGGCATTTTGTATCTACTAATTGTGTTTTATAAATGACTAGTACCCACATTCGTTCCGCTTCGAAAAACATAATCCTTACGTTCGCAAATAGTAACAACATTCGAATCTATTTTCACAGATTTTATCTGGTGTTTGTTAAAGTTCATTTGTTACAACATACACAAAACTTCGTCGTGGCGTACACTTTATATTGTTAAAAAATGAATGAAAATCAGTTTTTCTGGCTTTTTATATTTTGTAATAACACTTTTTCATTGTAACCATTGCGATCAGAAATTAATGCACCTAAGGACATGAACAAGACGCCTCAATATAACACATTATTAATTGATGAAAGCAATTAGTGAATGTAAATTTTGTATTAATGTGTAAGTAGTTGAGTATCAGCGATCTTCCCAATCTTGTGCAGCATCCTGCTAAACAAGCGAGGCAATGGCATAACGTGCGACTCAAGAGTCTGGATAAATTTACCAAAGATCTGGTACCCAAGATAGACATATCGACGTGACATGGTTCTCGCGTTTGCGTAATCAGGCGCCGCTCCCCACGCACAGCTGACACCAGGTTATCACCAAGTGATCAGGGTGAAATAAAGAGATGGGCTTCTAGAGCCGTAACCAGAGGACTAATCGTAATTAAGGATCGCGGGAGCATACCCTAATCAGGGGACAACAAAGGACAGCTTGGATCCGATTTCAAATGCTTCCTCAGAGAAATGCAAGCAAAGATTGACCACTTAAGCATATAGACCCCCGATGCTACTGACGATACACATGTAAGACCATAATATATTTTTAATCAAGTTAGCTAACTATCATTCACCTTTTATACAAATGTTTAACGTATTTTGGGTTCAGTGTTGGAGAACTAGTTAACAAGACAGTTCACTTTTCTCTTAGAGCAGTTCCTCATATTAAAACGATGACAAAATACCATTAGGTGAAGGGTTTTAACATTTAACTTCAATTGTTATAACAACTTAAATTATTATTATTATTATTCAACCATAACGTATTGCATTTCAGTCAATGAAGGAACTCTCAATGATACTCTTGTTCATTTCCGCCCCAGGGAAACCACTCGGTTAAATAAAAATGTTTCAACAGTAATCTTACAGTACAAATCTTTGGAAATAACAACGGAAATGAGAAAGCATAAGCTTAGGTATTTTCAACACATTTTCTTGAGATATATTCGGAACTTTGAGGAATTTTTCATTTTCGAGCTATATTTAGGAAATAGCCGACAAGTTAGTAGATGGATCACCTGATTATAAAAAGAGATCATAGATGGATGTTCATGGTCATGGATCCGAAATCCATATTAAAAGAATCACTGCCGCGGTGCTGGCAAGATGGATGCGGGAGCTTCGTCTAGCAGTCAGACTGCAACCGACCTCGACCTACGCGACCTCCACCAGAAGATATCGTTCACCATAGCTTTGTGCTGCCAGGAGCTTCACGAATGAACTAAAGGATAGGTTCAACTCATTTCAGCGCAATTGATAGTTTTAAATAATCGTGTTTACGAAGTTTTTTTCACACAACGTTCTGCTCTACCTGGTAATGTTTTTTGAAAGATATTTAAAGACTGTGAGATATCGCAATTAACTAATTTATGTTAAAACTAGGAAGAAAACTATTCTTTAATAAGTGAAGTTAACGAAGTGATACGAATTGGGTAAAAAACTAAAGATTTATTCGAAGTTTTGGGTATTACAGTGACGTTCGAAATTATTAAAAAATATTTCTGTATTTATTTAATGACACGAAAATTTATGAATTCCCTCTTTATAGCTTGACGTAACTAAGCATAATAGCGGATTATACGGGTACTTAATTTTCGTTGATTGAAAATTAAACCTTAATATATCATCCCAAGACTGAAACTCGCATACGCAACGATAGCAGAGCAAAAATAAAGTTACGTACATTTTCGGATTGTTTCTGGTTTTAGAAGGTTTCATGTTTGTTTATCGACGGTAATGCAAATAAGACTAATGTTTATAATTTACTGTATTTTGAAGTCCATTAATAATCACTTTTGTGACTTAGATTCTTAATAGCGTTTTTCTAAAAAATTAAACCTCTTTTGCTTAGATTTGTTAGACTTTCATGTCTGTGCGGATTAAATTTGTGGGTCTGTACCTGTTTTAAAAAACGAATCTTTGAGGACACGACATATAATTTTTAGTAATTGTTATAGTTATTTTAAAATACTTGGGTTTTAGGGTAAAATCTCTTTCACTCCATGTGTACATAAATTTATGGATTATATTTTCCGAAGTAAGGCGAGTTGGTACGCTAGTATGCTGATACATATTTCACAAAGGTACACAAAGTAAAATTATAAGATGATTAAATTAATAATATATTGTTTTATGAATGGTTCAAGTTATAATGGACGATAAATAACTATAACCGCGCGTCACTTGACAAGTTAAAACAATGTACAGTCAGCGAGAAAAAAGAAATTATCACGAAATGTAACGATGAATGACGTGTTGGAACCCCTATATATTACTCGTGGCTTTGACAATTGTAGAACACGTGGTTTCAATGCCACTGGAGTACTAATTTTTAACAAAGGTAACAGGTATAGTTGCTCCGAGAGGTGCACTGATTTCCTGAAGAAGAAGCGGAATGTCGTTGAATTCTAAAATAACAAAACCAATCGGCGTGGCATAAAAAATTTATGAGATTTCTTTCCAGAACGGATTTTTTAATGCTGATAGGGGGACAAATAAACAATTTTAAACTATCGTTTCCATTAAAGTATATCATAGCAATCCATATCATATCATAGCTATTTCCACATCACAACATTGGATCATTTCACATATGAACCCGAAATTGCCACCGTATTGTTTTCGACAATAACTTTTTATAAGAAACAAACTGCTAGCAAGAAGATCTCGATCCAGATACTTTGACCCTCCTTAAATTACATATCATATATTTCAGCCCGTGGACCTCCAATTCCGTTCTGTGGGGTGAAAAAAGTAATGATAGGAAGCATCATTTATCGACTATTACTAAAGCCCAATAGGACGCAGTCAGTGGTGATTTGAAGCCCCATTTCCTTCAAAGCTGAGCCCATTGGGACCGAAAAGCCAGGGATCTATATTTATCGGTAGATTTAATAGAACATTACTTTTATTTGCGATGTTTTTATTGAATCCGGTTCGTTTGTTTGAGGTATTCGTTTAAGTATTTTGAATCGCGCGTTGAATTGAATTTAATTTGTTCAATATTTTTTTCTACTTATATTTTGTCTAGGGTCTTGAAACTGAAATATTCTAACTTAAAGTTTTTAATTTAAATCTTGAAAAATTGTGTGTACATATCATTTCGCTCTTACTTTTCATAAATCGATAAAATCTGACGTACCTGTCCTAAAATCAATAGTGAATACTTTCTTATTATATTACCCATTCACCGTCAAGTGAGATATTTTAGTCAAGTACTCAGTAGTAAAACAAAACCTTTATACCCAGTACAGAACAGTGGATTGACGCCACACCTTATTGTTAATTAAAAAAGCTGTTAAGATTTTTTTTTATTATGACGTCTGGCGTCGTGGTCAGAGATCTTCGCGACCGGATAATTGGATAATTCTAGCAGAATTAACGTTTCCACAAGAAATCACTGTGTTAACGATTACCAATGAAACGTGTAACAGTTTCTAATATAGAGGTGCTAGTCACCTATATATAAATATCGATAGATATATCCTATTATACTAAAACTTATCCACTGTATCATCAACGTGACGTGGTGAATTAGACTAAGATATAACACTTATAGTAACAGTCGATAAATGACAGTCTGTCAATGATGTAGTGTCAGGTCACGTCATACACGTCAGTGTCACAGACTAGGATGGTCAAAAAGGAAGAAAAATCCGCTCATAAACTGTACCATATATATTTTATCAGAAAATATTTCACGATCGTTTTTTGAAGATAAGTACTAGCCAGGTGACTCAAAAACTTCATAAATAAAGGTTCCTTACAATATACATGGCATGATATCGTCGTAATTACACGAGACACATTTCAGGTCAAATAAATGAAATGAAATGAAATAATATTTTATTCGAAGTTGGTTTTTACAAACACTCTTCGAACGAAGATATTTAATGAGAGTTGAGGAAGCATTTCATACGCTACGCAGTTCGAAAGCGCATTGATGGTTAGTAGCCACACAAAATCATAGGAAGTTATTACACCGACGGCAGTATTACGATTTAATTTACGATAATTAAATCCTGTTTAAATTTACTTACCATTTCATATTTTACAAACTTCCAACGTGAGCTCACAAACTCTTTGGCCTCAATTTTTTCGGCGACGAATTTTAGCATTTTAGTCGATGAGAGTACTTGTCCTATTTTCAGAATTACGCTCGCGGTGCCTGTTTCAACGCCATTTTAGTTAGTGCTAAGTAGTAAATTACTTTCGCAGTGATGTGAATTGTCATTCATATACTTGAAGTTGATTATTATTATTTATGTTAGTGTAATTGCAGTTACTTAACTCCATCCATCATAAGGACATGTGCCGTTGGGTGTAAGCGCTTTCGGTATGTTATACCCATAATTACCACTCGTAAGGAGAGAAATAAGCGACAGTGAATGAGAAGCCATTGTCCGCCACGCTGGCCAACAGATTGGCAGACGTTACACACATTTGAGAACATTGTAAAGCGGAAATTCTCCATAAACATGATCGGTATGCATGTCTTTTTTACGATGATGCATGATGTTTTCTTTTTCTGAAGAAGAAGTTGCAGGTCCTTGCAATATTTATAATAGTCTCAAATGCCGGAGGTGGACGATCACTAGGCTAACACCGCTTAGTTATACCAATAAAATAAACGTGTATAAACCAACTTATAAATAACTTAATTAATAAAACTAAAAATTATATGACTTCAATTCGCTGGAGAGTACCATCGCCTGTTGTTCGTAAATGAATGTCAAATCAGTGTCCCAGAAACTAGGTTGCAGTTGTTTTATTTAAAGATTTTTCTTTCGCTTCTCCCACAATTATTCTGACTTTAAATAAAGTTTCTCGCAGTTCAAGCTGCATTCTGTAAGGCGTCCTTGCAAAAAAAATGAACCTATATTTTACAAATTCGTTTTCCTTCGAAAACATTTTATGTCTCTATAATAATATTTCACAAAGATGATTGTCAATTAGAGAACTCAGTTACGATATGTAACTGTGTTGCATTATGTTTTCTTGAATATATTTCAAATTTACAGTTTTTAATTTCTTAATTTAACAATACATATTACCTCTAGAAATACAAAACTTAGTAAACATACTTAATGGAATGAGAGTTTCAACTCCATAACGCGTATTAAACAAAATAATGGCTATGTGGTAACAAAAGTTTAAAGTATTTGCGCTCTCCTCGTAGACTCCGATTCATTTCAGCTACATAATTTCATATCGATTACAACTGTCTGGTTTGGATAACTGTTCAATAAATTCATACTAACGAGCTGATAATAAAACCAAAAGACGAATAGTAAAACTGTTTTTGGCTTTTAGTAACCACTTTAGCTTAGACTCCATTATTTATTTTAAATTATGTACATTTGAGGGCGATTTTGAGAAAAGCGTCTTGTTTTTTTTCAAAGTTAAAATGGAAGAAAAATTTAATAACAATATTTGTTCTTGATATTGGCACATTATTTAAAACTTTGAATACAAAATAACAACGAGCTGACAATTGTACCAATGTTTCGTTTCACTACAAAGCGCGGCGGCGGATGCTCTGAATAAAGCGTTCGATCATTTGCTTGCAAAGTAGCCGCGAATACACAGCTGGGTCCAGTTTATTATAATTTCAATAAAGTATTGAATTGGTTTTACACTAACATCTATATATCTTACAGAAATACGTCCACGTGGTCTTTAGCAGCTACCCACGAACTGAAATGGTGCTCTGCCGTAAACTGAAATGGAACACTTCACTCGTATCAAATGTTATTATCATTACAACCCATAATTGTCCCAGAGCTGGACTCAGGTCTTCTACTATGATGTAAAAATAGTGAACCTGTCAAGTACGGATTGATAGACTTCACATATAGTCGAGAACATTCAAAATACTCCGATTTCCTTGTAACGGACTTTAAGAGATGCCTTGAACTCCAAAATCGAGAGAATAAACTTAGATCCCCACCTCAAAAACTGTAGATTAGTAAATATTTGCAATCAGAAGCACATGAATAACAAGTCAGTCGTTAGCTAGGGCCTCGTAATGTGCTTACCACAACGGTGTAAAATAACCCTGAAATAGCATAAGCACCAAGTAATGAACTTCTCTAATTCTTTTGAACTGTTAATATTAATAGTGTTTCTTTTACTGGCATGAACTTAAAAATAAGTCGCAAACGACGACTCTTTGTTAAGTTAAAATAAACACAGAATGTACCATTTGCAGTATTCTCGCTTACATTTCTAATGACTTTTCTTTGAAGTTGGTTGAAAATACATAATGAGTCCTCCGGTGCTGCGTTCCCATGTTTGTTTTTTCTTTTTCCCATAGTTTTGTAAGATATAAAATAAAATAAACGTTAAACGTTCACACACTCACACCCTCGCACTAGGATTCCCTGTGTTGCGGGTGGCATGGACGTACACAATTATCACATCACAAACACCCATGACCCGAGAACAAACATTTATCTGTCACATAAATATCTGCCCCGGCCGGGAATCGAACCTGGGACCCCACGCTCGGCAGGCAGGGTCACTACCAACTGGGCTAAGGGGTCGTCAAATTCTCAAATGTCTCTATATTCTTCGTTTATTTAAACAGGTCTGGTAAATATTATTAATTATAATTATAATATATCGTAGTAGCTACATTGAATGGATGAATGAAATGAAATTAATTCGGAGTTGGTTTTTACAAATACTTTTCTAAAGTCAAACTACGCCAACTCTTGGGGCATCAGAGAGCGGTCGGTGGAAAGCGGCAAGAAACTCTCAAGAAGGATTTTTTATAAATTATAGTTATAAGAAAACAAATACATTATGTCAATATGAAAGCAATTGATAATACGAAAAAAAAACTTGGGGTGTTATGTAGACTCGTTTCTTTACGGGGCAGAACTTAATTCTTTTTTTAATTATCATATTCGTAGATTTTGTAAATGAAACCAAACTAAACATTTCGTTTTGGCTACGTGTTTATCTGTTTGTTAATTATCAAGAGAAATTATCAAATATATTTAGATAACTTGGTATGAGTGTAATTTAAAATCGGCCAATACATAAAATATTTTTCGTCATGGATCTATTTCCACGGAACAGGAACAAAACTTTGTATGCGCGTACGATTAACAGGTTAGTAAATATATAGTTTTGAATATATTTTTATGGTATTTGCAATAAAATTTATAAAGTAATCGATAAATAAGGTACGATAGGCAATAGATAATTTATAAGATATAAGTAATAGATATTTTTTACATAAAATAAGTTATTGCTTGACACCAATTCCACCTGATGGTAAGTGGTGATGAAATGTAAGATATTAAACGCACTAGCTTATAAAAGCCTCCTCTTGAAGACTCCCACATTGTAAGAAGGCGGGAACACTGACGCGGGCAAGTTATTCTAGCTCTTTGCAGGTCGCACAGTGAATGACGACGCACACCGCATCTTCCGTACAGGCAGTACGTTCACAACGTAAGGAATCCATCCATGCCGTACGTCGAATTGTTATCCAGAAGCGAATTGAGAACAGCTTTATAATGTAATATAAAAGAATTATATATTAACCAAAAAAGAGTGTATCCCTAAAAGTTGGGTTAGCGTAATGACTTAAATTTTGTAACGTCATTGTGTTTCAAAAAGGTCGTGTATTTGTTTGAAAAGTTATACAACTGAGGGTTATTTAATTTGTAAGGGCTTCCATATTTGATTCGAACATAATCCTTTAAGGGTATTTGTTTGACCGCTGAAACGTTTGTTCCGGAAACAAAAGCACTGTCGAACAAATTATTAAGCTTTTTCTAATAAATTATATTTTTGCAAACGGATTTTGTGCTGATTTTTCAACTCGCGCACTATTCGAAGGCTCAATGAAAATGTAGATAATACATATATTATACAATTACGACTTTTTTTATGTTAAAAGCCGACAAAAGAGCAGACGAGCCACCTGATAGTAAGTGGTCACCATCGCCCATGGACATCACCAAAACCAAAATTATCATTGATGCGTTGTCCGCCAGGAAATGAGAAGAAGGTAAGAAAGAATGAATGAAAGAATGAGATTTTTTCTTTACATCTTCAGCATTATATATTAAATTTATTTTATTTTCATCACTGTCTTCTGAAAACTTGTCTTTGTATTTAAAATTTTAATTTAACAGAGCTTTTTTCCAAATAACACAGAAATTATTTTTTTATTATTTCATAAACAGTGCTACGATGTTACATGCTCATAACAAACCCATTAAATACTTTTATATAATAGCAGTTAATTAATAAAGTATCTACTTCTCAGCTGAATAGTACGTAGGTACGTAGAGAGTACCCAAATTTATAAATTAAAATTTGTCGGTAAGTTTTATATTTCCCTGTACTTGGTGTACGGCGTCAAACAAAACATAAAGAAATATTAAGACTGCCAATTTTATGTATAAAACACACTTCCGCGCCCCACTTCGACTTCAACAGAACTAAAGACACAAAAGAACGAACGCGCACTAAAATTTTGGGAGGATGTATTGGCGAATAGAATACGCAAATTTTGCTCCTAGACAGAATTGCCACACGAAATGAAAAGGGTTGCTGCACAACCCGTCCATTCGTGTTCGCATGCGTATAAAATACGAACCCACGTCACTGACAAATAGGCGCAATGCTTATTGTCACAAAAACCCATACGAACGGCAGGACAAAAATTGTTCAGCCCGATTTGGCTGGAAATGTTTCTGTGAAAGAAACGTATTACGTCATCTGACCGCACTTTCGTGGATAGAAATCTTCGCGTCGTGAAAAATTCCCGCTGTCGAATGTCTTCGCCTGTACCGCGAAATATTTATGATATTCGTACAATTATGGGTATAATTTGATTCGATTTTTCCATCTCACCCTCGACAATCCCCTCTCAGGCGTGTGATGTCGCGCTTGTACACTGGCTCAGGTGTAAGATGAGCACATTTTTCACTCACGCTTGTGAATTCGAAGCAGCGATGTTAATGGTATTGATTAAGGATGTCAAAACCTCTGTACGATTCGATTGGGTTCCTCTTATTTATCTTACTTCACGATATTATAAATAAATAAATAATAAAATTAAACATTTACACACTCACACCCTCGTACTAGGATTCCTTGTGTTGCCTGTGGCATGAACATACACAAATAAGACATCACAAACACCCATGACCCGGGAACGAACATTTATCTGTCACATAAATGGAATCGAACCCGGGATTCCCCTCGCTCGGCAGGCAGGGTTACTACCAACTGGCTAGTGGGTCGTCAAATATATACCCTATATCAGCATTTACAAGAAAGACCTTAAAATTAACAATGTGTTTCTATTTGAAGATTGTAATGAGCTTAATCTCAGGTTTTGTGTCCGTTTTATACCGAGTGCATTTAAATCACCAATAATTGAAAATTCATTAACTTGTTCCTAAAAAGCACAACTCTCAATTTGAACCTGTTTTTTATATTCGTGTTACCTTTATTTAAACACTTTGAAATAAAGACGTTGGAAATAGATGTCCCTGTAAGCAAAAAATGTTTTTACTTTGTTGTTCAAACCAGTTATAATTCTATTGTCAGTTTTAATATTACTCTTCTTACAGAATCTAACATGTCTCTATGATTGTACATTCAAAATCAAAAATCAAAATCATTCAGGTTTTCTGTAAATACACTAATGCACGTAATTGTTTGCGCTTACCGTTTCGAAACATCATTCGAATCTTTTAAAACAACACATGGTAATAACAAAATTAGTTTAAACCTGCGCGGAACTGGTTTGGACACTATTATTCCCACGCGTCCTTGTCATTAATATATTCATTCATCCATACCTTTTACTTTATGCTTTTTACCTATAAGCTGAACTTTAACGCGCGGTTAAAAGATTTATTTAAAAAAAAAATTATATCAACTACTTGTGAGTAGAGTATAAACTATCTTGATAGAACATTGTTTTTAAATTTTTTGTACTATAATACGGTCAAACCATCTTACAGTATTATGAAATATAAACTTTTGTATCCACATTCATTACGTAGTGAATTTTCTCTTCATTATAATAACCGTGAGCTTCCGAACTTCAATACACTAAAACTATAATTTAATGTAGTAGTTTCTTTCTTGTTCTTTTCGGTTTGTCACGGAATCCTTTCGCAACTTAGCTCTCATTTCGATCGCATTGTCACTGACAATTCAGTTCGTTACGAGATCACAGGCAATTTTGCGGGTATTATTGAAAAAAATATCAAAAAAATACATGGAAGGAAGAGAGTTTTTTATTCCACTGATAAAAGTATTTATGTGTTCATATTTACATATTTTTTATTACGTTACATAATTATTATAAATCATGAGTTATTATTTTTGTAATATTTCTTGATCGATGTATGAATACATAATGCGTTTTATTATGATGTAATAATTTGGACATAGTACCTACTTTAGTAACTCACCATAAATGGTCGACTTTTTCTTAAATTTCAAAGTTATAATGTTTGCAAAAAAATAAGAGAATTTGAATTTGAATTGAAGAAAGGAAATTAATATTTTTTATACACATCATAAACTACTTTTTTGATTCTATTTTCACTTTTATTGCAATTTTATAGTTTTTTTGGTTGAATTTTTTTATAATTATATTAATGGTCCAAAAAAAAAATTGCTTTATACACTGTATCATAACGAAGGACCATCTAGCTGTTCACCCATTTTTCACATATTTCCTTGTCATGATGCAAATATACTGATGACAAAACATTTGTCTTCCATGACAATCATCTTTTCGCCGTCGGATTCTGAAACATCTCGTCGTTGCGCGCAATTTACTTCATTATGAGATTTTTGACGGTTTTCCGAGAGTTATTGGACACGAAATGGAAACGGAGTTTTTCTTTGAATACGCATGAATGTTTCTAGTACTTTATTCTACAATAAGTCTCATTGTTTAGTTATTTGTCATTCTGACGATCCTAGTGGATGTTATATTTTTTTCATTTTGACTCTAACGCGTATTCACGATTTTTGTGTTTTTTATCGATATTTCGACCCAATTACATGGATTATGGTCACTGCGAAACTACGGTGGCAGGAAAATGTGCTTGACAGTTAAATAAGGAAATTTTAATGTGGGTAGACTATCAAAACATATTTTGTTGAAATTTTTGTCTCTCTGTCTGACAACATACACTGAAGCCACTGATTAGATTTGTGTGATACTTGGCATATTAGTAGCTTATATTATGGGTTAATATAATTTAGGATAATTTATATCCCGGGAAAATGTATATTCCCGCGAGATCATAAATAAAATTAGTATTGATATTCTATTGAGAAGGTAGTAAATACGTTTCGGTTTTCAAAAAGTCAAGTCAAGTAAGTAAAGAGCCGTGCCGCAAATTTACTCCGACGTTGATAAATTTAGTTTGTCTTATCGCATTATTATTTCATTGGGTACATACAAAACATAAATATTTTATTCGAGTTCACTCAGCAATAGTACTTAATTTCATTTGAAACGCCGTCATCTTCCTCTAAATTGGCCAAATCGAATATTTTGGACATGTCATGGATAGACCTTATAAATTAAATGTTTGGGTTTTAATAGAAATTGTTCCTTGTTAATATGTTGTTTAGTTTTAAGTCGCCTAATAAATTTCATTTTTCATAACGGTAACATTATTACGATTAGTCATATTGTATGTATGTATATACCAGTCATACTGCACGTATTGCATAATAAATCTATACATATAATAAAACTGATCACTTTCTGTACATGAAATATATATGAGAAAAATTATTAGGGGCCTTTATTAACGCAATAGAACTCAAAACAATACTTGTTAGAATTTTTCTTTTGTTTTGTTTGTTCGCGATAATCTTAGGAACGGCTTCACGAATTTCGTTATGATTTTCACTAATGTTTATGTAATATGTAAGCATCTCTTAACATTTAAAGTTCGTTTTATTGGAATCCATCCATAAATAAAAAAGTAATAAGTTAATATATTTCTAATTCTCAGTACGAGGATAACCCAGTCCTAAAACAATGAAGGTGCTATTTCTAAGCATAAGGCGCAGTTGTTCCGAAGCGAAGCGAGGGTAGTTTGCTAATATACATATATATATATTTTGTAGTTTCATCTCAAAAGTTTAGAATACTAGAAGCTATAAGCAAGCGACCAACCTATGAACCTTCGATATTATATTATATTCGATATTTAGAAATCAATATTGTGTTTGCTAGCTCCGAGACGTTATCGGAAAAAAAAGTTACTCAAGGCAAACCAGAATCGAAATATTAATTAAAAGAACAATTTTTAATATGTAACTTTAATTTAAAACTTGTTAATTTGAGCTTTATCTCAGCAAAAAAGCAGCAATCAGTACAATAACTAATAGAATGGTGTATTCTATAGCACTACAGTGCAGCGTTGAGTTTTTGTTGACTTAAAATTAATAATAATATTGAAGTTGAGATAAGTAAAAATAAAAGTAAGATTAAAAAGTAAAAAACCAAAAACCTTCACTTCAAACCTAAGTTCAAAAGTACATTATAATTAATGACCGTCATTCCCCAAACGAACCACAAAAATGTCGACCTTGGACGTTAGAAACAACGAACACCCACACGAGTCGTTTTCACTATTCCATCTAGAATAGTGTCGACAATATTAATCAGCTAAGTTACTGAGAAAAGACTGGTATATTCACTGCACAATACACAAAGAAATAATACAATGATTTTAATCTATTGTTTCGCGGTGTGGAACGGGGAGGTAGAGGCCGGTTATTTCTTTTGAAAGCATTGAAACATTCCATACTTACCTACCAACGAGCTTCGTTCAATACGGTTTGTCATCATGACATTTGTATCTCCGTTTCTCCTCTATTTCCAAAATGATTTTTTTTATTTGGTAAATAGTAAATATTGACGAGCCTTAAAGATATCAATAAAACAATTTTGGAAACACAACGCTATGTAATGCGTGTCGTCGAATTTCAACCACCAAGCGAACTATAATAGTTTTAATCTACACTAATATTATAAAATGATAAAGTTTGTTAGTTAATGAGTTTGCTTGTAGGCGCTAATCGCTGGTATATTAAGCTTTATATTTGTTTCAATCTACATATATTATAAAGAGAGAGTGCGAATTATGTGAGATTGTGTATATGCGGAACCGCGGCGTGTATTTAAAAAACTAGTTTACCATTTGAAAGGTACATTATTTCGGATGGATACAGGATATATTACAAGCGCATGTGTATTAAAATTAATTGTTGATCCCGAACCACGTCAGCACGGGCCGCTAGTAATTAAATAACAGTTGAGGCCCTAACGTTAAAAGTTTTAGCTGGAAACCGCATAGGAATAAAAAATAAATTTCCGCACGTACGAGGAGAGCAATTGAAATATTTATAGGAACATGTTTTTGTTCTTGGAGCAAATTTTCGAGTGAAAATTACAATCAGACAAATTAATATCGGTGTTTATATTTGGATCTGGACCAATTGTTCGTCATGAAGTTTACGAAACTATGCATGTACGTAAAAATATCCCAATAGTCTGGTCGGATATCAAATCCTTGCACCAACATTCAACACATCATAAGTCGTAATGAAATCACAGAAAATTGACAAGCTTGTAACTTCATACTTTAAAATTCGTTATCAAAGATTGTTAAGGCCTTCAATCATTTCATTTCATACAGCATCAATTGTCTTTGTTTTTGATATTTTTAAGACGAGATAAAACTCTGATTGAAGCGACATCCGTACAATCCGTAAAATGAAGTATGTTGAATCTAACTTATTGTATCGGCTAGTAAATTTTCTGTACAACCGTTTGGTGCTGTGCCATGCTCTGTACTAGGGATGTTATGGATATAAAATTTAGGATCTGGATACGGATACGGATACGGATATAAAAATAATATTTAACCGATTTTGTTTATGGTCCCGGATATGTGATTATTTAGGAATTGGAAACAATATACAATGTATTTACTTTGACTTTATTTCTAGCCCTGGTATTACGATCATGACACAATAGCTTTAAATAAACAATATCCTTAAAAATTAAATTATAAAAACTGTCTAAAATGAGAGCGTTAACTTGTCATAACATGTTTCATTTAGACTCCTCCCCTATCCGAAATTATTCAAAACTTTTTTATCGGATTCCGTCATAGTTTCGGATATATTTTTATTTTTGGTATCCGATAGTTTCGGTAACGGTTCCGGAGAGTTAAAAATTGTATTCACTGCACGGGTATGGGATGAAATCGATATTGGTATGTTGCAGTCGTAATTAAGGTATTAAATCGGACTCGCATTTTCATGTTTTGTGGAGAATTTTTCCCAGTGAATAAATGCCGTCAGCGTTGGACATCTAGTGGTTATCTCCCGAGCTTATAAGTTTAAGACCACTAACTGCCGAAGTCTGTACTAAACCGTATTGGAGTGTTCTGCACATCTATATACATACTATACTATGCATAATTTAGTTTTAAACGCTAAAAATACGATGTGAAAGCGAGCTTGCACTAAAGATGTACATATATTAAGAGATTCTTTCGCCATTTCTTCTCCTCAATCTCAAATCACCTTTCCAAACGGCGCTTGTATAAGTGTAAAAGTAAATAAGTGTAAAATAAACAAATTTGATTGTTCTATCGGTAGAGCAAATCATCAGCAGTAAGAGTTCGGTATCACATCACATTAATAAATTATCCAATAAACACGTAACCCACATTTGAGTACATATCGTTGTATATATATTGTTCATATCTCATACCAACGTAAAACGAATATAGGGTGAGCGAGGGTGAAATGGATCCGTACAATTCGATCTAACAGACATTCCGGCTCCGTACCCTTTCTCTCCAGTAATTTCCCTCGTCGTCAACTTATAGTTTTTTGGCAGCGAATTTGCCTTTTATATTGCCACCGTTTCGGCAAATATATATGGTACATTTCATTGGTGCAGTTTCTAAGTTTGGATGAAATTTATTAGAAAACTTCGAATGAAATTCGTTCTGTTCCGTTCGCGTTGTGGAAAGTGTGGGGAATACTTTTATATAAAATTTGCAAACCGTGTGACACAATTAAGAAAAGTTGTGTGACAAAAAGACAAAAAAAATTAGTAAAATATATTTATGTTTCATATTATACCAATAAATAAACGTTAACACACTCACACCCCCGCACTCAGATTCCCTGTGTTGTTGCATGGACATACACAAATAATATGACATTATAAAGTCTGTTTTGTGAATAAGACCATATCAATTTATTACAATAGTTGAAGCAGATATCAAAATTTTATTAACCGTCCTCTTAATAGAATATCCATTTTCACTTTAAGCTCCTATCCCGCGGAACCACATCCATTTCCCGGGATACCCATAATATGTTGATAATATGTCAAGTATCACGCAACACAGGGAATCCTAGTGCGGTGGTGTGAGTGTGTAAACGTTTTATTTAAAAAAAATGTGTTCAGTGCTTGAGTGAGATACACGGTTAGTCAGACAGACAGACAAAAATTCCCTAAAATATGTTTTGACCCTTAATCAATAACAAAGATTGCGTTTATTTCAATTCCAGAACAATATTTAATGTGCAGATACGGCTCTGTTACAATTTTATTTTTTGAATAGACTAGCTTCCAAATCCTCTTGGCTATTCATTCTTGTTTGCTCCATAGTCCAGTTGGTAGCGACCCTGCCTGCCGTGCGAGGGGTCCCCTATTCGATTCCCGGCCGGGGCAAACATTATTGTGATAGATAAATGTTTGTTCTCGGGTTATGGGTGTGTGTGATGTCATATTTGTGTATGTCCATGCCACCCGCATATTAGGGAATCCTAGTGCGGGTGTGTGTATAAATGTTTATTTATTTATATTAAAATATCAATCCATGATATGAAATAATTATAATCGCTGCAACTAGACAGTCCAAATCTTATCTACTGCCTTCTTAATAGAATCTCCTTATTAACCTTAATTTCTTATTCTGCGGTTACGGATACATCCTAGTAAGAATATAAAGATAGGCAAACACACAAACATTAAAAAAAATGTTTCGACATAAATATACAATCTACATAATATTAAAATTCCCATAAGAAAATTAATGTATATACAGATTCTGCTCCGTTACAGTATACGTATAGACTATAACTCATTTTGGTGGAGGAAAAAGTTTCGCGGAAACATGCATAACTTGAGTTCTTCAAAATGCTCTCAAAGATCTGAGAACGCTATAAATCAACACTCGTTCAGGTCCAATGAATTATAGATTTACCCCTTACGTTATAAGAGGTGACTTGAACCTACCATTGCGTCAGTTAGGGGACGTAATAAAGACAATAGTAATGGTTTTATAGTGAAATGAGACGTCTAACAGGAGGAAAGTCTATCAAGAAGGTATTCTAACAGTAGGGGCTTTCAACAGAAGGGACGTTTTACGGAAGGAACTTGACACCATTGCTTCACACATTACAGCACGAGCTTGGTTTGCCTTCTACTCAAACGTGAATGGAGTCCCTTACTCCTCATAACTTCATAAAATATATTCTGTATTTAAATGTATCTGCTAAATCTGCCATGAACCAAGTTATTTAAGTAACTTAAGCACTCTGTTTTGGAGGGTATTGTGGTCCGCGACAAATGGCCTTTGCATTATAGTCTCCAAGATGGTAATATATCTGCTTCTGACTTAAATAAACAGTACTGTTTTGAGTTAATTACAGATGGCCATGGCTCGCAGTCTCTGAACACCAAGTGGACTGCATGCCCGTTATAGATACATATAAATGAAAATCCAATTTAAGAATTTATTGAATTTATAATAACAGGAACCAGCTGTGCACTCGCAGTAATTTTGTAAGCAAATGATTCAATGCCTTATTCAGATCATTCCGTCGTAACGCTTTGTACGTGGAACGGAACGTTGGTAGTATTGCTAGTTCATTGTTATTTCGTATCCAATGTTTGTAAATGACTTGCTACTATCTACAAGAAATAGGTCTCGTATATAAAAAAAAATCTGTTCCATCAGTTGCGTTGCGTACTTACTGCTTTATTACTAGCTGTGCCCGCCAGTGAAAGTCCCGTCAAAATCGGTCCAGCCGTTTCAGGGATTAGCCCGAACAAACAGACAGACAAAAATTGTAAAAAAAAAATATTTTGGTATATGTACCGTACTCGTATATACATTCATATGCATGTAGTGAAAAGTGTATATTTTTATATTACAAACAGACACTCCAATTTTATTTATTAGTATAGATTACGTGTATTCCTGATGGTAGCCTATTTAAGCAAACTTTGACGTTATTAGCAACTGAATAAATGATCCCTCATGGAACCATTTTGTTAAAACGTGTTAAATGGTCGGTTACCGTACTTATCATTGCATAACAACGTTGGAAGCAGAGTACGTTTTCCAACTCCGTTTTAAATTTCTCATAGTGGCATAACACTTGCCCTGTAACACAGTTTATACTAGTTTGTAAAGCGTGGGTTGCCAGATTCCAATTGCGAGGCAGATATTTCTGTGATATAGACATATTTGTTTTGGGTAGTTGATTGTTTTGTTGTATATTTAAGCTAACAAAGTTATTTATTTTTATGTCTTTCACTAAAGTGCTATTGTGCTTTCCTTTTTACGTTATGAACAATTCTGAAATTAAAGAAGTTACGTATCAATGCAGGTTGTTCATTTCCTTACTCGTATTTTATGAGTATAAGTAAATTATCAAATGACAGAACGTGACTTACAAGTACTACTTACTACTTCAACAAAGGAGGAGGTTCTGAATTCGTTTGTAGTTTCTTTTTTTTCGAGTTTGTTACCTCAGAACTCCGTAATTTATTAACCGATTTGGAAAATATCTGTTATTGGTTGAGAGAGTATGGAGAAAGAAAAAAAGGAGTTTGGAGAAAGAAAAAAATATCACTTCTAACGATGAAAAATAGGAGATGAAACCAAGAAATTCACCTGCGTGAAATTGAAATCAGGTTTTATGTTTTGTTAAATTATTTACTTGTTATGTAAGTGAAATTAGTGATCCTAGTTTGTATTTAGGGATACGAGGAACTGCTTACTAGAATCAGGAGTGCAATGAAAGACGGTAACAGGATAACGATTTGAATATCGGACTCCAGTGGGTCCTTGTTCAAATCCTGCATGCACTACTTATTTTTAAAAGTTATGTTCATATCAAAAATACGCAGGCTACCGTACCGATGTTTGCATAGATGTTTTAATAAATTTCAATACCTACTCTTTCTAGAAAGTTCACCGCAGAAAACCTTATGTCATTAGTAATATTTAAAACCTTATCTAACATTGAGGCAATGTTTATAAAATATTAGAAATAACAGTGCTAGAAACAGCTTCGCACAGGTTTAAACTTACTTTGTAATTGCCATATTTGATGTCGTTGTAACAAATGTGATAAGGAGATCCTTTCGCCGTTTCTCCTCCACGATGTTAAAACACCTCTGCGAAACGGTATGGAGCAAAAATAGGCTTGCTTATGAGTATTTACAAAATACTTAAATAATACAATTATTTTGAATTGTTGAATTTTAGATAATGTATTTCAAATTATGATATGAATATTTAATTATATATATATATATATAACGTGATTTTGAGTAGACACTAAACCTGAAAGTAGTTTGTTCAGAATCAGTAACTGAATCGAATGCAATATTTTTTACACCATGTTATATTTTGTCTGAAAAATATTTTTAAATATTACTATTTGGTCTCCTCAAAGTTAGCGAGCGGCGTGTGTCGCAGCAGCGTTGGCGTTACGCTTTGACTTGAAGCCGCCGTCTTCGACTGTGTATTTCGCCGCCCGCAGTCACCCGAAAGCTAGCAATCGGCGTGTGCGTGTGCGACTCCGTCATTAAATTATCGTGACTTAAAAATTATAACAATGAGTTTTCGCTACAACAATGTCCAGTACACAGAAATGGTGCGAACGTTAGCAGTGTGCGG
>PDGT01000017.1:1418040-1452642 GCA_003671415.1 Megathymus violae | reverse complement strand
GTAACTTGGTGAGTTTTAAAGATAAACCTTTGGCAATTTTTATGTAGATTATTTAAACCGAAATATTCGACACGTGTCTCGGTTTTAGTATCTACTAATAGTCACGTTGTATATATATATATATATATCATATTACTTAACACGTAGTCTACTAGCTTATTTTACTCGTGCTAAGGTTAGTAAATATACATTTAGTTTTCTAGAATAAGAACTTCTAGATAACTGACGTTCGTATAAAGTTAAATACTCCATTTATCCCAAACGAGAAAAAAAATTACAATAATCCTTCCATAACATATAATAGGTACTTAACAACAAAATTGCGTCTCTAGATTTTTACTATAAAAGCTAACGTGGAAATTTGAACAAACAATTACTCATTTAATTAATGTTGAAAAATTATATATATCTTCATATTCGTCAAAGAGTATTATTCAAAGTAACAAAACATGAACCCTATTTCTATTTAAGATTAAATTTCAAAATTACGTGCCTATTTATTCAACCGAAAGTCTAATTAATTAACTTCAAAACTTACGGAATCTGATACAATATTATATCCTTTGTTTAACCCGTATAGCGGTAAAACTTCTTAAAATTCTTAAAAGGTACCGATAAATATACATGTATACATTACAAAAGATGTACTGAGACGTTTTTACGCCGTTTCTTCTCCTCAATGTCAAAGCGCCTTTTGAAAACGCTAGTAGAAGTAAAAAATGACGCGCATAACTGTATTTACAGAATGCCTAAGTGATTAAATGATTTTGAATTGAACTGAATACATACAAATCAAATTCCTAGCCTAAGCCTAGCTTAAGTAATCTTGGCTCGGCACTGATGAATTATGTCAGTCTAAGAGGTAAATAATTTTCTATATTAACACTTTTTCTCTCTAGTCTAATCTTACACGCACTCAATTACAGGATTTTACCATCTTCGATGGCGGAAAACATCGTGGGAAAATCTGGGTCTCAGAGAGTTCTGATGAGACGAGATGTTCTCGAAGGCGTGTAATATCTGCCAATTTGCATTTGAACAGCGGTTTATAATTTACCCTTTCGATGTACAACAAAACCAGAGTGCAACAAAGTTTCCATTGATTGTCATAATGATGCTTGGGTCCGATCCAATCTCACGCTCGTGGCTACCTATCAATACGCTACCTATAAAGTTCGAGGCCTCAAACATCACACTCCTGTTGAACCACGCTAAAATTTAATAGGAATTTTGTAATTACATATATGGCATCACGCAACTCCTAAATGCCACATTTTATGTGAAACACTGTTAAGTTTGTAATTTTATAGTTATGTATCTAACCTTAAAGTTGGCGAATATAAACAGGCGAGATTCGGTCTCGAGTTTACGAGCGTGTGCGAGATGGGAATTACGTTATATGAGAATTTTAGTACATGCTACGTTTCTATCTTTGTAGCTAAATTTTGCCTGCTACGACGGAAATTGAGGAATGAAGATTCGTTGACATCTCATAGATGACACACATAATTAATGCCACGTCATTAGTATAATACTAATAGGTTATTATTAACTAAGACAAGAGTAGTAACAAGACTGAATCGGAATTTTAATATGAGAAGATTTTATTAACGATTTTGATGCCAAAAATTTTCTTTATATTTTATGTCTGTATAGGTGTTTATCTTAGAACGTCTAATGTACGAATCGTTGAACAGATCAGGGATGTTACGGAGTTACGTAACCGTAACCGAAACTGTCGTATATCAGAAATAAAAATATATCCGCACCCGTAAACGAATCCGAAAAAATTATTGGAAAATAATTTCGGATATGGGCAGTCTAAACGAAACACGTCATGACAGGTTTACGCTGTTTGAATCTTGATGATCTTGAGGACTTGATGCAGTTTTTAGTATTTATTTCTTAAGGTTTTTTTTCCATTATTGTAATACCAAATAATACCTAGACATAAAGTCAAATTGTTACCTTGCAAATACATTATAAATTTTTATTACTTAATTTAATTATATATTTTATTTACAACTCAAAATCATGTAATATCTGTAACCGTAACCGAAACCGGTAAAATATTATTCATATATCCGTATCCATATCCGGATCGGAAATTCCACATACCTAACATCTCTAGAACAGATCAAAACGATACTCAGCATTTGTAACTTAACTAATGCCCAAAAAGATGTTTCAACATCTTATATTTGAATTAAATGTATGTCATTACAATTACAAAGTCAAACAAAATTCACAAAATAATAACATAAAATTAAACAATAATTTAATTTGCATACCCGATTTATTGAATGGAGTCAAATTTAATACCCATTCTACCGCTACCAAATACAAAATATACTGATCAGTCCGTAAACGCGGGTACTATGAGAAATAAACTGGAAATACAACGAGAAGAGAAATTGGAGATTTTGAAAAAGGAATACCGGAAATGATACAAAGTGAACGTTAGTCTCTAGAATCATCACATAACACGCGACCTCGAGATATAACAAGCGCGGGTAACGTCAACACAACAGCGGTGGCAACGTGCTAAAAATTTAATATTTCTCTACCGCCGGTTCTTATTTTAAAACCCTCAAGCAATTTCATACAGCGCTTTGTTTCATTATTTGAGCGCCAGTTCGCTGGAAATGTTGAAAGCGTTTAATAATTGGCTGTCAGCACCATTTGAGACTTTCTGAGTATTTTTGTCACATTGTTATGTTAATATAAGTACAAAATAAAAACTTAATTGCTGAGTTGATCCAATTCCATTTCGATAGTATCTTTTGATTATCAAAAAGATTTTTAGCTTCTTCGTTATAAACAACCAAATTATTAAACATAATTAGATCAATTCCGATGAACAGATGAGGACTTAACTAGTTATGATTAATTTGGGAGTTGATGCATCTGGAGAATTTAATATATTCCCACACCTTCACCTTTAACAATTATATGACATTAAACATCTTCAAGTATCTAATTTGTTCCTTAGTTCCTGAATTGTTGAGTCCTACAGATTTGGTTCGATAAAATGTTCCATAATGTTAATTTCATTAATGTACGGGCAGCGTTGTCAACTGCACGAACTTTTTCTTTTCAGGCGACGCGTACTCATCGGTCAAGTGACGTCAGCAGGTCTGCGCGTGGCTGACGAGAAACGCTAAATTATAACAATAGTCACGTCCCGCCATTAAGAGCAATTTGGATTGCGTGCGAGTTTTACTAACATTATTATGATTATCTAAGCTGTTTAAAAGGCGATGTTCGGCCAGAACCAACGAGGTAACAGTTACTTTGTTTTGAGTACCCGATAGCCCAATTGGTGACGGATGTCTCAGCTCGTGAGCCTGCCGCGACAGACATTTCAGCAGACTGCTTGTATTCAGGTCGTGCGAGCGAGAGAGAGGTCTCATTTGTATAGGTCCATATAATATTAATATATATTACTAACAAGGTGTATCCCGATCCACGTCGCTTCGGAAAACACACTCTGTGCGCTACCAGAATTGCATGATACAAAAGTGCAGTACGAAGTGAAAATATCTACTGGACCAGAATACTTAGTAAAGGCTGTTAAATTTACACAACTTAGATAATGGAATTACATATTAATATAATTTAAATAATTTTAATTTTTAATTAATTATAATTTTATTATTAATTATTTTATTAATTTAATATAATTTTTAATTGTTTCAGTTAAATTTGTCGCCAAAGAATTTTTTTACTAATAATATTATATTAATTTATACAACAAATGTGAGTGTGTGAACGATAATTTTACTTCTAAATGCCTCTTAAGAAACGTCTGGACTATACTCTCCCACGCCGTTCCAATTTAGATCAATGGAGGGAAAATCAAACCCCTAGTGTCGGAAGTCATTGTGCCGAAGATCATTGTTTAAAGATTTCTTCAAGAAATCAAACGTGACATTTCATCGTGGTTTTGGGGGCAGCGTCCATTAATATTTTCTTCTATCACCCTTCCATCGAAATTCCGATAATATCCGTGTAACTTAACTCGCCAGATTTTACAATAGACGCCAATCCAAATCGGCAAACGTGACGTCACGCCCGTCGTCATAGTCTGCGGATATTTGTCAACCTGACCAGCTAAGATATTATTTAAACAATGCAATACTATAATTTAATATCAATAGCACTCGTAGTGACAGGAGTTCTATAGGAACGGTGCCATTACGCGGAATCAAAAGTTTCCTAGATTTAGTCCCCATAATATAAGTTCCAAATATGCATAAAATCATCTACATCTATTCAATTGTTTCAATGTTCAGACAGACAGAGGGCAGTGTTCAGATATACAAGGTCTAATTAAATTAACATTCCCAAAAAAATCCGTGTACAAATTAAACCCCGTAAGAATTCATTATCACTAAGTATAAGTTGCTTACACGTAACGTAGGACCTTTGACGTAGGCAAATGATACCCTTCTAATCTCAATTTCCGTCACAAAATAATTGAAACATTTACAATTCAATATGCGTGTTTACAAGATGTGTTTTACATAGAGTATATATATTATAATGAGTGTAGAAGTTGTAATCAATAAAAAAAAGCATTGAAACAGTGAATTTATGTTATCAACTCGGAAATTTGTCCAGTGTTCCCTCAAACAACTTCAGCGGTAAAGTTTCCACAGATAAATCATTTTTTATTAAGAACCGGAAGTGCCTCTGAAAATTTATGGCTCAGACTTAACGGCAACTTTACGATGAGAGGTCTGTTTGAGGAGCTAATTTTCGCTGATTAGAAGTATTTTAGCGGAAAACCGCAAGTTAGAATTTTCTGATGAGTTATGGAGAAATATACAGTTTATGGAAAACTTGGGTGTAAGGTAAATGCTGAGTAATTAGATATTGTTATCTTATTCGATTGATTGATTCAATTTTTTTAATTAGCGATATATACTAATATATTTGTAATTACTAGCAACGCGATTGTTAAGACAGGTGACATGTTAGAAAAACGAATGTAAAATCTTACACCAAACACGGAAAATAAACCTGACACAGAAAAAACATCACGTGTGCGCGTGATATTACCTAAATCTGTTATACTTATTTGACTTCAATTCATTACCTGCTCACTGCTGGAGTTTTAAGGAGTTATAATTGACAAAGCCTGGAACGTGCGTTATTTCAGTGTGAATTGGTTTCTCGCAGATAAACTGAGTAGATTTATTTACGCTATTAGAAAGCTAAGACTGTTTGCAGACGTAGAGTAGCTAGACTTGTTTATTTTGCCTATTTCCACAGTCTTAAGTCTTATTATGGTATCCTAGTATGGGGTAAATCAGCTGACATTAATTTTATATTTGTATTGCAGAAAAAAACAATTAGAGATATACATAAAGCCACGTGATTCTTCAAGGGAAAAATTTAACACACACACACAGTAACAAGCCAATATGTTTATAGTAATTGAATTGAATTGGTGTGATGTCATCTATAAATATTTATACGAGTACCATTCCTTTTCATACCGTCGGAAGCCCTCTGATAAGACTCAACCTGTGCTACCTAATAATAACAAAGGATAATTAACCGTGTCCTAGCGGTATTATTAGTTGATACTAACTAAAGAAAGCAGCTAAAGAAATTTGACCGATAAGCCAACTTTAAACCATCCTAATATTTTTGTCATTATATCTTACAATAAATTTCCTTAACCCCAGTAAATGCCAAATATAGCAAGGCAACAGAAAACATTTGCGTTGTTTATAGAACTTTTCATTAAGAGCGATGACGAAAATAGCAAAACCCACACACTTGGCCTTGGCCGAGCCGCTATCTTTGAAAGATTTTTCGTGAAAGAAACACATAGAAAGTTAGTTTCTTTATTTTACTCATCAGACCACGTACTGGGAAGTGATCAGTGATTCTAAACAGCATCTCAGTATCATCAGGATATCAACGAGGCGTAACTAGCTCTGATGAGTTTGTTATTGCAACCAAAACATATAAAAATATTACAAGATTTAGTACACCCTTCTTCTAAGTAACCAAGTTGCTAATGAACCTGATTAAACAATAAACAGAATAAATTTGTGCCAACAACTTCATATAAGGAAGAAGGACAACGTAAGCCATTGTTAATAGTGTCCACCACCAAGCGAGGTCAGATAGAACTAAAGAAAACACAAATCCTTTGCACCCGAAAACTATTACAAAATACAAAAGTTTTAAACTTCAATGTGAGTGCAATCATGACTCGGGTCAAGTTTATTAAAGCTTCAATTAATCAGACACTAGTGTCTGTAATGAGATCTAGATCTATCAATGGCTTCACCTCCAAGTCGGATCCAAAGTCGAAGTCAAAGTCAAATAGGCTTCGTAAAGCATTTCTCTGATGTTCCCGAGGCAACTGAACTATCAGCATTTAGATATCACCCGTCATTGGGCACGGATCCAAGTATTTTACGCTACAACCGTACACAGAAAATACTACAGACGACTTATTACACACGACGGCGTGTCATATATTTTATGTTAAACAAACGGACCGACCCTACTTTGATCTAGTTAAACAAATATTATATAGCCTATTTCCATTCGGAATAATCTACCTTTAAAATGGTAAAAGATTTTTTCAGATAGATGCGTGGTTCTGAAGGTTACTTTCCGTCTATACACAAATTCACAAAATTCACACGCTATCTTTATACTAGGATAGTTTATCTGGATTTTTGTTAAATTATATTTTGTCACGATTATATTCTGTCCACGGTTTGAAATTATTTAGATAAACTAGGAGACGGGAGATCAAAGCATCCGTTACATATGAAAGATTCTGGGACACAAATAATCTATTGGGCAAGGTCGCTCCGGCTATTTCGTTCTTTTTCACTGTCGTCGAGACTCTTGTTAAAAGTATTGCGGACCCTCTTATACGACTCCACATTCATTTGCTATGAGCACTTCTCCATCTACTGTTTGATAATCGGCAACTATTTTAATGAAACCCGATCACTAAAACAAAAAAAATGGGTTAAATATAAAAATTAACATGCCTCAATGAAATTAATAATATTTTTTCGGATGCGCGTGATATTTGTTAATGTAAGAGGTTAATTGCTAGTTACAGTACATAGAAAAGGGTCGGAGCCTCACTTACTAATCATGTAACTTCTACTTCACACGTTGATCGATGGATTTCATTTTCGCTAAATATAAAAAAGAATATTTATTAGGTGCGACAGCTGTTACTACTTGTAACTTGTGTTACGTGTGACGCTATAATACAATTATTTATAACTTATGTAGTATTATTTTTAAAATTTTGATTATTCATAATAATAACAAATATAAGTAGAATCATGTGCGCAATCAGCCAGCACACACGCCTTAAAGTGCATAGAGCTGTTCTCATGGAAATTATGCTAGACACGAGTATTTAGCATACTCTCACTTCATACTATAATAAATTCTAATAAAGCAAGCAACATTTTTTATGGGGTTTCATATAAAGTGGTAGTGCTAGGCATATGGGAGTAAATACTAAAAAAAATATGAAAAATATTAGATTAAAAAGAGAGAACGCTAATTTTGTAACTTGTGTATATGTGGAAGGTAATCTCCGAAACCATCTACTTGAAAAGTTATTTTACCATTTGAAAGGTACGTTATTGAGGATGAACATAGGCCGTATATCATAACAATTGTTACAGTAGATAACAATTTTTAAAGCAAATAACAATTGTTAAAGCAAATAACAATTGTTAAAGTAAAACAGTATATTGTTTCCTATTTGTAAAAGAAAGTCCAGGTATCCCAAAGCGAAGCCTAGTTACAAATTAGTTAGCAAAGATTTTCTGTCATCATAGACCATTTATATGGGACTCTGGGATCAGCCTCGAAGTTTCCTAAGTAAAGGCAATACGCTGTCCAACGTCCATTAGGCTGGTTAAGTGCTAATTGGCAAACTTTATACGTCATTCGGAACCTATCGAAAACTCTCAGGTACGGAGGTCGGTGTACGATGTTGCTTTTCGTTAAAATCAAAGTTAATCGGGCTCCCCGTGATATTGATAAATGTACAGCATGCTATGATGGACGTTTGGAAGTCTTATGATAGGTAATTTACACATTTCAAATTATTATCTAAAAAATGTGAAGTACGAGTCGCACTTTTTCTTTTCAAAGCAATGTCTAGTTGAACCTGCTATGAATTGCATTGAGCATGGACGTCAGTTATCGAAAATGGTTAATAGTACCCACGAGATATGATCACCGCCTATCTTTTTCGTGATAATGGCAAGTTCTCGCTTCACTTCAGAAAAACTACGCATTACGCTTAGAAATAGTACATCGATAGTTTTAGGACTGAGTCTTTCGCTTCATAATTTTTTTTATTTATGGACGGATTACAATGACATGAACTTGAAATATTAAGTGATGCTTGCTGCAATACATTAGTGAAAACCATATAGAAATCAATGTAGCCTTTTCTGAGGTTAGTGCAAAGAACCGCACAAACAAACTGACAAAAATTCTAACATTAAAAAATAAATATAATTTAATCCATATTAATTAATATCCGTCATACTGGGAAGTGAAGAAAGTCAATAAGTAAACCTTATACATATATTACGTCAAACGCATCAGCAACTAATACACGTCAAATGCTGAGTCGGTTGCTTTAGTTGGTTAGCAATGTAATGGGATTCATATTTAGTGACTTATGCTGATGTTATATTATAGCTTCTTAAATCAGGCCAGAAAATACTGCAGATATATTTTGTCAACAACTGCAAATAATAATGAAAATGCTGATCATTTGACAACCGAGACTAAATCGTTTTTATTTTTTGACCAATGATTCCCATTATGTAAGTAAAAAAAACCGCATTATACACGTTTTACTTAAGCATAATATTATATCCACTCCATATAATGAAACTAATCCGATATTAAATATTAAAATATAGGGAAAATTTAAATTTCAAACGTAATACAATAAAATACAACACAGTTTACAGAGAAACACGAATCGAATATTTATTGTTGGAGAAATAATAAAGTCACAACAAAAACCGTGTAAATTTTAATCCCTCTTTCATTATTGGTAACAAGTATTGAAACGGTATGAAAAATGTACAGACCTATATAGGAAGCGTCACACGTGAAGTAATTTGAAAATAAATTACTTTATACGGGTATGATTTGCGCGATGATGATTGCGGCTAAATCATGAAAATCTGAACCTCAGACATCTGAACACAACACACCTTCAACGTGATAAAACGTCTATACTATTGAATTATGTTTAGATGAGGCAGACTATTTAACGACATAAATACCAATCCAGACCATAAAATTAAATTCAAAGTTCCAACTGTAGTGCAGTTTCTCCGCGCCACGCTAGTCTCGCCGTGACCATGCATGTAATTGGGTCGCAATATTGATAAAAAACAAAAATCGAAAGTACACGTTATAGTTAGCGAGATATGGAAAAACTGGTGTCAATTTAAAAAATGTACACACAGTAAATGAGAATATATTTTAATGCGTACGTGATACGTGCCAAGATGCAATCGATGTTGAAGGAAGCGATTCGAATATGATAACGACGATGTTGACCGAAGCGTTTCGAAAAAAAATGACAACAATAATGACGAAAATGACGATCACAACGGTAATAATGATGATGGCGACCCTTACACATCATCGGCGCATCACAGTTGAGCCATCGAAGTGTCATTAGTTGCGTAGCAGTGATGTTTATTGCTTTGTTATGCTTGTTGGTGTTTGTTAAACTACGTATTGTCCAAATATTTATCATGTTAGCACTTATGTATAATTAACAGTAGTAAGCGCATATAAAAATATTTAGAAATGTCGCTTGTATGAAATTTTCGGACGCTCGGGTCGCACTGAAATATCAGGCAGGTGCGGCGCCCTCACGTCAACCCTTGAGTGTTAACCTTGTCTGTCTTGTTTATATCTTGATATATATGTAAAGAAAATATATTTCTTTAATGTTTATTTTTCTAAAAACTCTTTAGTACGTTGTATATAGGTTTCAGTAAAGTAGATGACATTTTTTTTAATTTATTATTTTGTTTGCATTGTCAATTTTAGATTTTTGATATGTAAAATATTTAGTACAGAAAAATGTGGAATAATAAACTTTAAATGTCGTTTCTTTGTTAACAGGTACGGGATTATATAATAGTTTAGTTTTATGTGTTTTAGTTAAGGTTTCGTATAAATTTAAGTTAATAAAATAAATCTTTGTTAACAGAGCAACACATGTTTATTCCACCTCAATAATTCGGCACATTAAATCTTATATATATTATGGTCAATACTCTATGTTTCTCAATAGATAATAAATATGTTTTTCTTTCTTTCTTTTCCTTTCTTTTTTAGGAAACTAGTCGAGCTCACCCAAATTTAAGCAGTTCATTGTTAATTATCCTGTTATGATATTAGTATTTATATTTATAAACGAAATCGGTATAAACAGACTTTTCTAATGGGAAATTAAGTTATTAATCACTTCAGTAAATTACTAGGAACCTGCTCGGAATGAAACGGCAAAAATCTTCCATAAAGATATTTTCTACTCATCCTCTCCCGGCCCTCATCCCAATCACTTGGATCGGCACAGTGTGTCCTTTCCTTCCATACATCTCTATTTTGCGTCATCTCAGTGCATACTTCCTTAATCTTCATATCGTCTTCCACACAGTCCATCCACCACTTCTTCTCGTCACATGACATTCCTCCCTACGCATTACGTGCACATACCATGATAAAGATATTTTCTACTGACAGTACAGATAACGGTCATACCAACTTATATACTGAATGAATTAAAAATAAATCATTTTCCAATACTGTGAAAGTCAGTAATATTAAAAATTAATGTTTAGTTGAAATAATTCCCGTAGTCGCTGACTCTATATATAAAATGTCAACGAAACTATTCCATGTATTAGGCACATAATTTCCATAAACTCATCATAATTTTCCATAATTGAAAATATGGAGGAACATGCGAATGTTTAAGTTACTGTTAATTTTGCGATTTTAGAAGCGCCTTTAGAACTATTATAAAGATAATATTCACCCAGTGAAATGCCAGAGATATACATATATACGTATAGACAAATAGACGAAATTTACAATGGTTCCAGTTTTACCATTTAGCAACGACCCGGTAAAAGGAAGGAAAGCAAAACTTGCGCTTTCAATAAAGTTTATAAAGCTAATAGTGTGATTATTAATTGACTCTGAAGCCTCAGTGACTTGCAACAAACAGAGCTATCAGCTCTCCACAAAGCGCTCTTGCTTCAAAGGCTGTATACGAGTTTTTAGAACAAGTTTTATGCTCCATCCACCGCTCTGCTGGGTTAATAGGTTATCTCGTTTTATTTATGATGCTCACACGAAGCTTCCTTTAATGCTTTCAACGTAGAACGAACATAGAAATAGCTCTCCGGGGGAAGATGCTTTAGATTTTCAGTTTCATTAAAAGACAATATGTTGAGAAAAATTACTATGCCCTAAATCTTCTACAAAAGTAATAGTAGTCTATAAAAGGCTAAGGTAATTTTAATAAAAAACTTAACCGGCAACGATATTAATCGATTACTGTCGGGAATGACTGATTGATTCGAAACATTCTAGACCAGTGACTTAGGGTCCAGACCCATCAATGGACTTCTAAAAATTGATAAATTAATTGGAAAAACGTTAATAAACACAATGTTAATGCTGGTTATTGGACTGTTTTTTATGTAAATCGATGTCACTGCTGCCCATTGACGTCGTAACATTACAATTTTTTTGGGAATATTGGAAGTAAAACATTGGCATAAACATTTTATAATATAGATTAATGTCACGTGAGTATTTTAAGGAAAAATGTAAATAAATAAGTATACCCAACGTAACATGTCAATATATTTATAATAATTTATAATTTATTCGAATAAATGTTTATGTGTACAAGCGGATAAATGCTACACATAATCGTGAAACAAGAAGTAGGTATGATTTTGTTATGTAATTAAATCGCCTTCAAAAACTTCAGCGTTATTTTATGGGGCTTGGTGTTTGTTTTTGCAATAAAGTTCCAAAAGTGATTACCTGCTTTACCTATTTGAACTGTCAAGCGACGCATTAAAGTACAACTTTACCTACGTAAATAATAATGTGGTGTAAATGTACATGTTAATGATAAGGATGCCTGGAAATAACGGTGCCGAAAGCAGTTCAGCACAAGTTAAAACTTAATTCATAATTGCCGTATGTTGTTTTAAAAGATGTACTTAGTAGAAAGTATAAGCAAAGAAATGATGTACATGAATGTATTTAGAAAGTACCTAAATGAATTTTAATTTGAATTAACTTAAAAAAAATATTTTCGAAATAAAATAATGGATTTAAGTGTCCAAACATATTCGCAACTGTGATGTGTAAGCGATTTTAACGATTAATTATTTCATTCAAAGTTGATATTTACCTACAACTGAGCATCAAGCTGTCCCGTCGCTTAGCAAATTCCAATCACGAATAATCCCAGAATAAGAGGCGGCAAGAAATTCTCAAACAGAATACTGTTGTAGTAATAAATGTACACTTTCTTGTTGACCAAATATGTGAAACGTGTTGCAAAACTGTAATGAATCAGCTCGACCCCTCCCTACAAACGATGCCAAACATAATTATATTTCCATAATGTAATGTGTAAGCCCGCATAAATTTCACATCGCGACGCGCAAATTAACTGCTACTGTTATTACTGAAACAACTGGTAGAAATCGGATTGCAAATCAAAGGACTAATTTAAACGTCACTTTGAAAAATGGACAGGTAATATTTCGAACGTACTTTTCAATTTCACCTCTTTAATACGTGTCAGTTATACGAGTCGCCGGATAAAGTAAAAGATAATGAATTCTTTGGCTTTCAGCCCCCTATTGGGCCCACTATCATATGGTATTGTGGTTGATGGATATATTTTGGTCAAAACTTTGGTCAAATCAAAATTATGATCAGAATTTATCTAACTATCTATCTAAAAACCTCCGAAAACGCTTTATAACAGCTATCTAAGGATGTTTTATATCAATGCTGGTTCCTTTTTTCCATACATGATAAAAATAAGTTAAACCAAACACTCGCGCGTTTGTCCGTTTCCGTCTGCTGCACGCAGTTTTCTTTAAAAAGGCGATAATGAATTAAAGTTTAGTACAAGTATAAAATTTGATGAGTCAATACGTAAAGCCTTCTTTGATGATAACTGATAAGCAAATGATAAAAAACAATTTGTCCAAGAGCATCATGTGACATGAGAAGTAGAGGAACTTCTTAAGAGATATACCAATATATTCACTTATTAATTTTAAAGTTCACAGTTTCGAAGGTATTCAAGCAAATGCACCACTAAGACATATATCTTTGTTTGTCTGTGTAACCCTTATTGAAAATCAAAAAATGAATTTTGCAATGGGCGGATTTAATGCCATATCTTTACACATTGAGTCCGCGTTGGTCTAATTTGGACTTAGGATCATAGCACACATATCTACTCGGAAAGGGATCGTAACTACGGATGTTATGGATATGAAATTTCGGATGCGGATTCGGATATATGAATAATATTTTACCGGTTTCGGTTACGGTTATCCGAATGTTTCAGATAATTTCGGTTATGTACATTAGATGATTTTGGACTTGTAAACAAAATGTATAATGTATTTGCAAGGTAACATTTAGACTTTCTGTCCAGGTTTAGGTCTGTTTAGTATTATATGGTATTACAATAATTGAAAAAACTTTAAAAACTTAAAAATATAAACTACCTCGAGATTTTCAAAGTTCAGACAACGAAAACCTGTCAAAATGTGATATGTCATTTAGACTCCGTCCCTATCCGAAATTATTCGAAACTTTTTTTCGGATTCGGACACGGTTTCGGATTTATTTTTAATTCGGATATCCGATAGTTTCGGTTACGGTTACGGAGCTCCATAACATCCCTGATCGTAACAGTATCAACTCGAGCCGCACCGCGGTTCGTGAGTTGTCCCGAGACGAGGCGATTACAATACGATACGTTTCCGACCAGTGTGCGTCGCAGTAGGGAGTTCCACACAAAAAATACTGGACGACTTGAGCTGATAAGACGACGATCCCTTTCCGAGTTGATACGTGTGCCGGTTTTTATTTTATGCTAGTAGCCGACTAACCCGGTTGTTGTCAACATGTTGATGGTCAAGAAGGATGTAGGAAATCCGCTCGTTGCCTGACTTTCTAATGCTGCAACCACATCACGTAAAAACATTTCACGGTTGATTTCAGAAAGAGGATGGTAATTTAACCAAGCAGGTAAGGAACCCTTACAACGTGTAGTACATATACTTCGGTATTAAACAAGACTACCGTAATACTTCGCCAGCGACCTCCAAAGATATCTACGTATCTTTATAACTCTAGAAGTATTGCTAGATTAGTATATTTGCAGCTTTTATCTCAAGTAAGGGAGATTGGCTTGGAGTGAAGGTGCGAACAAGCCGCTTAACTCAGTATGGAGGAGCACATCCTTTCATATTAATAAAATAAACTTTCATTTGCAAAACTGACCATCTAGAACCTTGTTTAAAGACGCTCATTATTCCTAAGACTCTTACGTTTACTTTTGAACGTGCTAAGGCAAGGAAATCTGGGTATGATCAGAAAAATAGATTTCCTCATCTACATTACACGTCCACATTACATTATTACTGTGGACTGAAAGAGTTGAAAATTATTGTGTGATTTGAAAGAAAGAGAAAGAAAAAAATAATAATTTATCCTAAACTTATTCACACCTTATTCACAATCCACGTGAACAAACAATTTTAAATAACGGTATTTAAATAAAAAACAAATAAAAACAACAACAAAAAAAAATCAATTTAATAATTTATTCTGTAGTTATTACATACAGGGTTTTTTTTGCGAGTGATACTTTAAAACTTGTTTTATCGATACGAAAACGAGTAAGTGGAGTGAAGTTCAGTAAGCGACCTTAGTTTGAATTCGTCTCCATCTCGGAACTCGAATGAAATTTTTTGAAGGTTATGTGCGTGTTACAAATTAATTATCGCTTGGTTCATTAAAAAAACGAATCGAATAGTTCTCCAAAATGTTCCTAAAGGTATATTAATCCTTCCAATTCGTATTTATTTAGCGGTGGAGAAGGCCTTAACCTTTTCAATATGAAAGGAGATCCAAAATTCAATCGGATAGTAATGAATTGTGAAAAGCGGGTTTAACCGCACTTAATATTGAACTTCGTGTAGCTCGGTGTTGTGTGAATTGTTCTGCGTTTAAGTCCTAGTCAAGCCAATTGGAAAATATCTCTCTCTGCCATCGACAGCAGCGGCTAAGTTTGCTGATTTTATTTGCGTGTGGGTGTCTAAGAGAAATCTATAGAACTTAATTATCGAGTAACTTTCAAATGTAGATATGATTTAAACACATTTTTTAAGACAGATGATTTATCAATTTCAGAATTATGATATGGTATTCCTAAAGAGGTCTTCATTTGATTTGCTTCTTGTTTGATGTTTTTGTAATTTTTTTTTATATGTTATTTGTAATGTAACTTTTAATTTAAATTAAATTCAGGTTTTTAAAATATTTTCGCTCCTGTTTCGTCTAATTTGCTGCTGCTGCTCTAAGATTCTTCATAGAAGAAAACTGAAGAACGATTTCAATAATATTACATTGGAGCCGTCGATGCTGCTGAGGTGTTCAATCATCGTCAAGAGAGAGCAGGGCGTTAATAGTTATGTTACTGAGGTAGAACATTTTTGTAACGCGTGATCAACTCCGATGAACTCATAACACCAGGGGAGATACCAATACCGGCCGGGGGGGCAACGTTAAACTCGCTCATTGTTTGTTCCCTTATCGCATCGACGTGAGAATATCGTTCATTAAAAGAGTAAGAAGTTTGACTTGAAGAGATCACTTTTTATTTGTACACATATAACACATTCACATTTATTAATGGCGGCTGAATAGTTGAATACTTTATTTGAATTTATAAAGGAGATATTTTACTTTGATTTTAATATCACACTAAAACTAAAATTCAAAGCTTTGAAACTTTTTATGACAAAGCAACTCACAAGAACACTACTAAATAATTCTACACGTTTGAAATTTTAATTAAGTATTGGTAAAAGAAATGTCACATTGAACTTACTTTGGAACTTCGTTCGATGTACAGTAGGTACAACACTTGAAAGAACAACTTAAAGCCCCATTACACTGGACATGTTTCGTGGCAAACACTGCATTACTACGTCAGTGAAGTAAATATTTAATTATAAAACCTAAACCTAATCTTTCTTTTATATCGAATTCTAAACTCTTAAGTTAAAAAAGTATGCTGTGTTATTGAGCACATTCATTTGTACTGAGTTGTAAGCTATATTTATTTGCAAGATCATAAAATATTGTCATTATTAGCCCTATATATGTATTTATGAAATAATAATTATGTTTGTTAAAACAAATTCAGAGTTATTCAAAAAATATTCGCCTCAAATCGAAGCTGTCGGCAACAATCCACAGACAGCCTAACTAATTGAAGGTGTGTTTGGTATGGCCCCAAAAATTTATAATCAGGTACCTGATTTACTTCGAAATATAAGTAGCATTGAAAAATTTGAAATGGAAGCAACCAAAAATTAAATAAATAAGGGTATTATAAATTTCATAAATTCTAAGTTCATAAACTGAGATAATACTAAATTTGTATGTCCAAAAGGGTATAGAGGACTTTGCTAGCCATTATAAAATCTGTATACTTATGTTCACAAATAAAGATATTTGTGTTTCTATTTTTATGTCATTAATATTAACCTCCCCGAAATAATTATTATTCGATTTTATCAGGCGCTATAAATATTTTATGTTCAGCAAAGACACTATTCCTTGATGAGGACCGCATGAAATCAAACAGAGATTTTATTCTATATAGAATAGAGCGAAAGAAGAAAGACTGCTAGGTCTTTCTCCTTTTATTTTGTAGACAAACTATCATGTACCAAATGCATGTTAATGTGAATCGATGATCGTCATACATCCATCGTCAATGGTTCGAGTTGAAGTTCATATACTCAGATAAAACGCAAATTATAAAACGAAAATTGATTAGGCTTTGCTTAGGCTGTATGTTCGAAGTATATATTCATCTTTAAGGGTAATGCTTTTAACTTGAAATGTGTAGATAGTGTTTTACCTCCTCATAGTACGTCTCGTTGACCGACGGATGAAACTATACTGTCAGGACCCCTTATTCAGGTCTGTTATTCGATCATTGTGGTAAGTTTCCTCACTACTACCACCCTCCTTTCAAAATTAACCGTGACATATTTTTGACGTATTTGCTGTTTCTATTTCTATGACGTATGTTTGAGAGCTAACTACCAGTAAATTTTACCGGTTCCTATTTTCGCGCAGTTAATCTGTAATGATTTATTTAGTCTTATGAATTATGGTGGTGCCCATTGATTATTTATCAATGCCAACTCGTCGTATTCTGGCCTTTGTGATAAAAATACTGTTGTATAAATCACCCTCTACAACTATCAGAAAATGTTTAATAACTAAAAACAATTCTTGACAATTTTAATATGATTTGAAAGATAATATAATTATCATAATAGATAATATTTAATAACATTGTTCAACGCATTAAAGCTGTAATTGACATGTCAATTTATTCTTTAAATATTTTACGCTTAAAATCTTCTATGAGATTATAACTCAAGAATTCGAGGCCGGCAACGCATTGGTGACGCCCCTGGTGTTGCTAGTGTCCATGGGCGGCGGTGAACACTTACCATCAGGTGACCCGTCTGCTCGCTTGCATGCCCAAGGCATAAATAATAATAATAATTATAACCTTCAACACAATGAACTTGGTACGCACTTAGGTGTACAATAAAATAAGTGAGTTAATGAAATTTGTTCTGTGATTGTTGAATGACGTGAAATTAATTAAAGTTAAAACATGGGAGCAAAGGTAAATGATAGTAATGTAAGCTTAACGACTTTGTTTATTTATAACAGTTCGATCGAAGTAAGCTTTGGGCGTCGTTGTCAGTTCGGTGAGCACTAGTGACAAAATTTTCGAAACGCTTTCATGTTTCCAAGGACTCGTTAAGTCAGTTTTAGTGGTAAGACGTCACTTGTTAAACCATATTCATGGCGTTCAGGGGCTAGTTACAACCAACTTCTGGATCCGTCACCCAACCCTTCATCATATCTTATGCTCGGATCATAGTTTTGTTGTTGATGTTGGCCTGATCAATTGCAAGCAAAGACCCGTGCCCTACAATGAACGTTTAATCAGTTTAAATACAACTGCTGTTTGGGTTCACTAGTAGGCAATGTTATTTGGTTTTTTTTTTTTTTTATTTTAACAATGTTATTTTATTTTATCGGTACGTTATTGTCCTTTATTTCATCTAAACACAAAAGAAAACAACTTTGCGTGTGATAACTAAACGATATGTAAATGATGTAAATAGAATGCAGCGCACTATCGAGCTTGAATGGTAACTACAATCGATCAGTTAACAGATTATCAAGTGTATGCAAATACTTACAAATAGCTCAGTTGGTACCATGTCTGCTGAGAACAGCACTTCGGGTACAATTCCCTATTTAAGTTGCTCAGTTTATGTTTGCAAACATTAAGGTTTGTTTTCTTATCTACGTTGTTTGTGACCACTTTAGGATCGTATGCGATAGACATAGAGTGCACACTATGGACATACCACCTGTAACACATGGAATGCCAGGCGTGCCCTTTTGTCATTGATACCCTGGGGTGAAAGTGTGTCTGCATTTTTTGACCGCATCTTTGTTTTATTTTTTACACTCGCATTTATCTATGAGCTGGGTGCTCTCTCGCTAATTCATTTCGTAAAACAGAAATGTATTTTTGTCAGTGCATTCCATTTCACGCCTCGTGAACACAAAAATGTTCCGTTTTAGTTGTTACAAATATTTGAATTTAAATATTTATTTGGACTAAAATATTTACGAATAAATATACGTATGGCCTGAATAAGTCACAAGCGATCACAACTTAGTGTGTTTTCTTGTTTGGGGGCAGGGTTTGAATCTTGCAAGAACGTCTAATTAGTTAATGTTTATATATGAAATTGCATTATTGCTGGATTCGGTGAAAAGTCTTAATGCGTAAAGTCTGGCCAGCATAAATGCTTTCGCCTCTCACTCTAATAGATCCAAGCCCAGCAGTGAGACCATATGCCACGAATGTCAGCTCCGGGAATTGAACGTAAGAGCCTCCATTCGGTAGGGAGAGCTACTAGCAACTCGACTAAAAGTCCGTTTTATAGTGCTGTTAAAAGCATGCCCACTCTTGCGTTAAAGTCACAACTGTGAAATGAGTTTTTAAGGTTATTTACGACAAAATTGAAATAAGTAGCTTAATATAGGTATGAAACGTTATAAAAACCAGCCACTTGAAATCTTGTGTGGGAAACTATTGTAATAAGGATATTTGCCATATTTTTATTCTATACCAATTTTTGCTCAGTTGCACTGAACACTATCAGGAATTTTAAAGCTTTCTACAGTTGTTGGATCCATATAATTGTAAACAAGAGTTAGTATCATACTAAAATGTAGAAATTATTAAGGTCTTTCGATAAATTTTACCCAAAAAACGCGGTCGGCGGACATCCGAGAAAAACATTCGCATGTTACGTAAAAGTCTTCCTGATTCAGAGGTTCTCGTCCCTATAATCTTTACTAACCAAACAATTGTATCGAAGCTCGGTGAGTATATTGATATTCAAATAGATGTTCACATTTTCAGGTCTGAGGTAATATTTATACTTTGCTTGAACGGCTTTGATATATAACTGATACATTTGTCCAAGCAAAATGTTAAAGCACAGGCTTGGATAAAGATTTTTTTACAACAATAACTGGCTGGCAGACGGACCACTTGTATAAGTAGTCAATATCGATCAATCGATCAGTTTAACGGTTAACTTTTAAAAGAAAAAAATAAATTAAAGATAGCCAGGCAAATAAAGCAAATACCTAAATACATGATGATATAAAACTTCGTGACTTCAAAGAGCAGAGACACGGAGACAAGGTTTTCCGTTGTTTAATAGAGCGCATGATAAGGTAGGGGGTAGGATAAGTTCGGTTGGCCTCAATCTAGGATGGAGCGCTTTACACCCCAACATTATGCTGAAAAATTGAATACATCAATAACTAAGATGTCAGGAAATATATAGCAGCGTAATCTGTTTTATTCATATTAAGATTATTCAGTTTGAAAAGATGTGAAGATGAAACATGTGTACAGGGGGGTGATGTTTTTTTCACCCTTTCTTTTTCATGACCCAAGGACTTTTTCGCTTAAATAATACAATAATAAAAAAGAATTCATAAGTTTATTTCTATACTTATGCTAATAGACCCGGCAGACGTTATCCTGCCCGAACAGCGGCTACTACTACTACTACTACTAGCAGATTCAGCAAAGGTTTTTTTCTATATTTAAATGTCGATAAACTAAGTGAATTTTTTTCTACCGGGTCCTAACACAAATCTAAACCATCCAGGGACGCTATAATTTCATCAAAATCGGTCCAGCCGTTCAGAAGGATTTCAATGCCAGATACGCACAGAAGAAGTTTATTTATGACTAACGAAAATTATTTTGAATTTTCAAAAATAAATATTTCCTTTAAGATAAGATCTCTTATTTTCTGCTTATTACCTAAATATTCCAAAATATTTTACTGTTTGAAATGTTATGAATCACTTTAATGATACATAATATAATGATACAAAATTATACATAAATTTTAAACAGTTACATAAGATCGGAACTACAGATTTATTTTTGGCCTCTGTTCTGAAAGGAGTGACGTAAATAATAAAATTTTTGCAGACAAATTCGCTGGCAAAACCTAGTATTTTATGCGGGTTATTGTCAACTATTAAAAAAACAGTTGAGTTATGGCTCTAACTATTCCAAACGGACGGTTTCTTTCACAGACCTCGACAATTGTACTTTTATTGCGAAAACACAAAATAAACGCCATCTTTCCTTTGAAACCTCTTTTGTTACAGTTCTCGTCGTAACAACGCTTTAGAGCAGAAGAAGTTGTGCACATTTTGTCTGAATTAGGGACATGGAGGTAAGTGATGTTGGAATTTCACACGTGACTTGGTTTTTGGTAGGAGACCCATCAAATACATATGATAACCATTATCGTGTGAGAATCTAAACGAGCCTGACCATCAAACGATAAATAAACTGCTGTCAAAACTTTTATTATTTTCACTGAACAACTATCAAACAAACACGTAGACTTAATCTCATTTGCTCAGGAAAAGGAAATACAAACAGGAAGCTTTAAAGATTACAAAACAGTTAACGGGTGAAAATTAACCGAAACGTATAAAATATTTTAGGGTTGATTCAAGAAGGTAAGTGGCAGCTAGTCAAGCAGTAGGCACGTACGTCCCTTATGAAAAAGGAAAAAGACCCATATCTAAACAACTATTTTATGGAGGGAGGGCAAATTAATATTATTACTGGTATTATTTATCTTATGCGTCGTGTTCCGGCTGGGGGCTTGAGAGCCAGTATTTTCTATCATACCTTCTTCTCATTTCCTGGCCGACATCGCATCAGTGACCTATAGTCTTGTACACGGTCTTGCTGATCTCTATGGGCGACGGTGACCACTTACCATCAGATGACTCGTTTGGTCGTTTGTCGGCTACTTACATTAAAAAAAAAGTTTATGAGTTTGTGCGTATACGAAGGGTAATCTTCGAAACCCCGGTACCTGCTTGAAAAAATATTTTACCATTTCAACAGTACATTAATGCAAATGGACATTGGCATACATACATTATTATGTATAAGTTAGCTCGTTTTATCATACAGATAGCAAAAGCAGAACTAGGTCAGGTAAGTCACCTTTATTAAACTGTCTCTCGTCTGTTTGTTCATGTTTTCCTTCCCCACTTCCTTGCATCGATGTTAGCTAAGAGGAAACAGTTCCTGTATTTGACAACCTTTGTGTCGTCTTTTGTGTGTTTCTCGACAAATAATGTAATGTGTAAGTAATGATTATGTCTGAACAACGCTGAGCCTGAAGTTACATCGTTTTGAGAAGTGTTTGTGGGTTTGTATACCATATCTCTACTTATCATGTGTTTTAATATTACTAACTAAAGCTGATGGCCTGTTCCTTAGTACGTACGAACCTAGTTCAAATCCTGCAAGTACCTCCAATATAATTGAAGTCGTATTAGAAATTGTTTTTGAGGGCAACGTCGCATGGAAACCTGCTTATCTGAATATTTTCCATAATGTTGCCGAAGGTGGATGAAGACTGCCTAACCGCATTTCGCCAATGAAGACACTTCAGCTCAACAGAGGGACAGGCAACAGTTGTAATTCTGGGTTGTTAATAACGTAAGAATGCGATAAAAAAGCCGTTTTAATAGAACTAGTGTGTCAGTCTAGGTACATATGTATATGTATATCATACCCAACTTTCTTCCGACCCAATTCCAATTGGAATCAGAACAATAGCCCGGAAAAAAACCGACTTGTAAACCGTATACAGTATCAGTACATAAAGGAAGTCTAAGAGCGCGTGTTAGTTTCAAAGATCTAAATAGAAAATACAAAAAAACCTTTTGTCAAAATACTTCTATATTACAACCAATAACAATGTCGCGAAATAAGTTAAAAAATCGTTTTATCGGTATTGGGGTTAAAAACACTCAATGTAATAATATCAATTTACCCTAATGGGAGTGTAATTTTATTTTAACGTGGTTTAATATATTAAACGTATGTTTTTATACATAAATACTTAAGCAATATATTTTTATTTTTCCTACGATACGATTACTCGCAACATTGCTCGATCGTGACTGAGTCTATGAACTTTAGGCTTTGTTAATTTTTGCGTTTTAAAAGCCTTTTTACCATAGTATGCAACGTATTAACATCAACAACATTTCCCGAATAACACTGCACTCTCTGGTGCGTATACAAACTGTTCCGTGTCAGTACTTCTGATTTTAACTTAAACCCTTCTTCATTGTATTTTGTTCTATATACTAGTCTCGAGATAAAGTCTATGGAGATAACCTACGAGCTCTATCCTATAACACCTTGGCTACTTTTATACAACTAAAAGAATATCGCATATTTAAGGTTTTTTGTTACTATTCGCATAATCATTATTGTACATTGTTTTTTACAATAGCTGCAATGAAATTTTGCATATTTATTCAACTAGAAAACATTTACACAGAAACGATAGTCATTTCCTGCTGAAAATTCTGCACATAAAATACTGTTTCAGAATAAATAAAAATGTTTTAAAACTTTTAGTTGAGCACACTTTCAATCGCTTTGGTATTCAATTCGTGGTAGTCCTTGTGCGAACGTTGAATCGTAAGTCGTCATATTAACTGTGTTTACGTCAAACAAATGTGGTTGTTTTTGTTATTAACCGGAAAAGCACTCATCATCGGGCTTTTGAAGAGCGTAGTAAACATGCAGACACGCCCACGGGGGTAGATGCTCGTCACTTCCCAAAGGCAGCTATTACACTAAAGGCAATCTATTACTAATATTATCAACGCATCACCGAGCCGAAGAAAGCGAGAGACCAGCTTATCACTGGCTCCTTGATGATGTAGCTGAAGCATGTCAATCGATGCAGATGAACATGGATGAAACATGGTTGGCCATAGTCACTTACTGTCACGTAGTCTTTATACAAATTTGCCAGCTATTATCATAAAAGATCAAGAGCAAACAATATTAATCTCGCAACATCAACTAAATAAATAGTATCAGTTATAGAGAATTGCTTTGCTTTATTAATAAAGACCGCATTTTAAACAGATACTATCTTTGAAATATCATTCACATTAAGCAAATAACATGAGTCAGGAGAACATTCCGAGTTTGTGATGACGATTCCGTAGTCACGAGACACTGGCAATAGAAACGTCAAGAATGATGAAGCTGTCATCGCGGAGTTAGTCAAACTATTACGTTGAGCTGTACTAATGACGGGTTAATGTTTTGATTGCGTGATGCGTGGAGGTTGTTTACGGCTCTTTTTGATTAATTAGTAGTGTTACCTTACAATTGTTTTTTACGGGGCAACTCCGTGACCACTATCCATTTATGGTCAAGATATTACCATGAAAAATGGATATCGTGAGCACCGATTGTTTGTAAACATGGGTGCATTATGTCATTATTTAAATTTAAAAATTAATGCGTGTCGATGATATTGTCCTCGCAATTGTAGTCGGCCATAATTTCTATAAGGCAAAATTATGACATAATTGAGAACAAATTGTTTTTTTTTTTTATAAACATTCACACACTCACACCCCCGCACTAGGATTCCCTGTGTTGCGGGTGACATGATCATACACAATTATCACATCACAAACACCCATGACCCGAGAACAAACATTTATCTGTCACATAAATATCTGCCCCGGCCGGGAATCGAACCCGCGACCCCACGCTCGGCAAGCAGGGTCACTACCAACTGGGCTACGGGGTCGTCTATTATTGCCTATTTATTACACGTAAAAGATTTTAACCTTATGAAACACTTCTTTGATAAAACTCCACGATTAATACCTATCAATCAACGACATTGTCATTAAAATAAAATTTTAAGAACTTACGAAATTTGCCTCAGTTTTTAAATGAAAATGTTTTATGCCCATCCCAGCCCAGGAGGGATAGGATGATCTCAATTCTTAGACAGATTCTTTACCGAATAACCTATACATATTATATCCTCTTTTTCCCGGATTACACAGCTAGACCACTTTATTTCTGTTGCGGGGAAATAGTAGCGAAATCTAAGTCAAACCCTTTGTTTAACGGCTTAAACCTGTATTCGCTCCATTCATACACGGTGGTTCTGGTCGATTTGTGCTGTTAACAGGAATCGAGCGTCGCTAAGGTCTTTTTAACTTACCGTTCAAAATTATTCTGTACTTGGAAACTATTAAGAAACAACAAATCAGTGAAACTGCAGGTACATAAGTTAACCCGAAAGTAAGTATACCACACTTAAAATGTTACAAGTAAGGGCAAATGTTAGCGGCAAGTGCATACCTTCAGGACGAGTTACGCTTTACTATAACAAGCCCGAGCATTTATATTTGTGTGAACTTTTGGCCGTATTGGAACGGCCTAGAATATTGGCCTCAACCCATGCTAGCGGAACAGGGTGTCGTAACACTCGACTACAGATCATACCATAATTATTTTCTGTGATCTCGACGAAACATATGTATTATTCAAAAACAAACTGGATCAACCAAGTTGTTCGGTTGGTTCGCGATCACGTCGACGTCTAAACATAAATAACAAAGTTTTGTACAATTCACTATATTGAAGTTTACTCTATTCTCTTATAAATATGAGTAATGTTTCGTCCGGGAGCGATAAACGTAAAAGCGTAATATTTTACTAGTGTACTATTGTGCGTCGAGGCCGTTTCCGGACAGTTTGTAGATATACTGTCTCTTAGGGCCTATTAAATTTTTGGGTAAGACGAAACACAGTGAAACCTCTGACCCAAAAATACATAAGCACATACATAAATTATTGAAATCAGTTTTATTCAAAATCTTTAGTTTGATTCAACTTAAATGTATGATGCATTGGGACTATTCCAAATATGGATTATCCGATTTATATTCGTATTTTAATTAAATGCAGTAATATTTCTGATTGGCGTCAACTAATTAGCAGCCATAGTTAGTTGGCCTCTGCTCGTAATTAATTTGAGGGATTAGTAGATAATCCGAAGGTCGGGAGTTTTTATGCTGACCGAAATGCCACTGCCTCGGATAAACGTGTTCTTCAAAACATGTAAGCGCTCTAAATTCTTTTCATTCACACAAGTAGACGGTCAGTAAATACTACCATCAAGAGCTGCTGCAAGCATTTACACATTCCTATACTTTTCGTGCCCTTTCCAAATCTCCTACTTTACTTAAGGCCAAATATGAGTTTAATCAGCGTTGTATACTACGGCGTCTAATTCCTAGCAGAACAGTTTAACATATGCAATTAAACTCTCAGCGGAAAGTGTTCTTATAATGAGTTAGGGAGCGTTTTGTTCGTTAACTATGCAAGCTTGGTCATCGATCGCGCTTGTAATGGCGCGCGTTTAATGAACCTGGTGCAGCCACTTCAGTAATGAGCAGACCTGAACGTTGCTCATGCTAGAGTGTCGGCAATTTTGCCTGTTTCATTTTCTTTTCATCATCTTTATCGCAGCTGTTATTGTTGAGTGCTGCTTTCTTTATGAGGCTATAAGAAATAGAAAAGTTATATTGTAGTAAAACGAGCTAGCCATGATGCTGATAACAAACTCAAATCATCAGTATCCGCAGATAGTTATATGGTCCCGAGAGGGCTTTAGTGACCACAAGTCGAACTGACACAGTTTGTATTTCAGCGTACGGTGCAATGCTAGGACAGATCATTACGTGTTCATTGACCTATCTTTTTAATTTTATCCAACAGTTACAGATTTAAAATGGATTTCCAACAAAAAAATAAAAACGAAAATAACCAAGAAAGCGGTGAACTTCGGTCTGACAAAACTGCATTATGATGTTTTGGTTCGGATAAAACTTTGTGAATTACGTCAACGTTTCTTAAACGTTTCAAGAAGCTTAATAAGAAGTGGTTACTAGAATTTTACGCTTCTTACTCATACATATTAGAAAATAAACAAAGGGATACGAGAATCAAACGATTTTAAGATCGTAAAAAAATAAAAATAAATCCTGGGTGACATGTACTAGACGATTTCTAGTCTATTTGGTTTTTGACATCTTTGGATTTTGGTATTCTTACTTCATCCCTATTACGCTCGGACAAAACTCGTAATCTTTGAACTCGCAAAGATTATGAACACCAAAGTGATGTGTCATTCTAAGTCTGCAAGAAACTTTTTGAAATTCCCTTCCAGCTTAATTCTTAGACCAAATTCTAACCGCGACCATCATATATTCAACCGTAAAGAATATGAACTTTTAAAAGTTATCGATAAAGAATTGTAGTGTAATAAATAAATCAAACAGAAATTAGGAGATACTCTGTATTAAAAAATTCTGGGTGATTACATTTGTGGGCACCGTCGTCCCACATTCATACATTTTTATGTAGTAATATTACACACACACAAACTCACATACACTTATTTATTATGTAATGTTTATATTTTATATACATTACACACGTAAACATACATACACTCACACGCGAACTCGTAACTGGCACGTTTTGGAGTCCACGCGCCACTTTACTCGGCGAATTATCTCTCCGCAGCTCATACTCCCCGCTAATGGGAGAAGGCGGCGCGCGCGCAGCTCAGTTCGCGCTCACCGCCACACAGTTTGCTTGTGTTTTAGTATTGACTGTTACCTGTGCTTTCAATGTTTTATAACTGTCTCCCTTTCTGTCTTATATAGTTATTTTCTTGTGTTGTGATCTTACTTGTAGATATTAACTAATAGTCAATGTGCTTGTGAAATCAACTGATTATGTCCCGACTATTATCGTTTTTCCGTCCCGCGCTCTCAGCACTAACTCCACTCGTGACCTAGGTGACCTAGGCCACCCACGCAGGATAATTTTTTCCCATAATGGAAAAGAGATCCCCTAACCTTTTCCACATTTTATTTACTTATATTATATAATACACGTGAAACTGAGCTTTATATTTCAAAGCCAGCCCTTGCACTTAGTTATTAAACGTTTTCCGCAGCTATATCGGAGACCATAAATTATTACCGACGGACGTCTTTATTATGAACTAAAGCCTGGTACGCGGTCCTGCCTCTTAATCTCTCCCTCGGGTGCGTTGTAACAATCTTTGAAGCTTTATGGCCATGATTGCGTACTATCTAATCCGAATAAACCTTAGTCACCAGTACGGGTGGACGGTGTAGCTTTTTCGTACGTCATCTTCTTAATTTATAAGCGGCCTGCACCGGCTTCGCAGGGGTTTAACGTATTAATCTAGAAAAATAGGAACAGTAACTAAAAATATTTAGTATCTTTATATAACTTAACGTAAAATGTCTCTATCTCCAGTAATTTAGGCAGTACATTATTTATCAGTCAGTCAGTTCGTGGAAAAGAAATTTTTCAAATCTAATCTTTCATCAATTCGAACTGTCAAACTAAACGAATTCTCCTGATAATTACGAAATTAAAAAACATAGCCAAAACCGAGAGGCGATATCCTGTAAAATAAGACCGACACGGGACTCGAGGGAACCTTCCTTGCCCCCGGGCGTTGTACACGAGGAGGACAACAACCCCTTGGTGTTGTTAACCCCCGCTGTTGAGCGGTAGGTGAGAGCTACGTATGCGCAATCCTTTCGACAACTTAGCAGTCGCCCCCCAGATGGGCGCGAGGGAACCGGCCCTAACAGCTGTCGCGGAAGCGGACGCCCGTCAGGTGGTCTGCTGTGGAAGAGCGCGAACCCTCTGAGGTGCGGATGTGGCCCGTTGTCGGCTCGACCGAACCACAAACTCCTCGAACGATTAGGCCCTAAGGTCGCGCGCCATTACGTCATTCCGGACGTAGCGGCTGGCACGGACGATCGCTCGTACCGCAAGACTGCTGAGCCTACAGGCGCGCGCACTGCGACCTAGAAACCAACGCGTAAACCCGTTGTCATGTCGAGCGCCGGCTTATATCGGTGGTGTCTCGGATGCCGGTGGTGTCTCGGATGCCGGTGGTGGAGGTTTATTCGTTCCACCCGCTGTTTACCAACACAGAGGGCGCTGCCGACATACAGAACTGACATATATATAGACCCCTAGCAAGCCATTTCTACATAAAAGTTTTCAAAATAATTTTTAATAGACAACTTTTCAATTGACGATTAATAAAAAAAAATGATTGTCTGGAATTAATATATAATTCATACCTGCATCGAGTTCAATTTATTTGCTCCATTTAGCTTATAGAACAGAAACTTCATAATGGAGTTTCTTGTAAATTCTAAAGTAGGTTTTGGGGTGGGACTAGTTTGGAATAGACGTTCAAAAGAACCAGCTATAGTACAATTTTTTAATACATTGATTTCCCTATGGTAGTAGATAAAATAAGTAAATAAATATAATTAACAAAAATACTCATAATCTTAATTCAGTTAGACAGTATTCCGTAGTTGTTATTTAGTGATCAAGTTACTTAATGTCTATGTTAGTATTCTTAATAAGCTAAGTGAACAATAATTTTATTTGTATATTACTAACACCCATTCATGTTTTTGGGTGGACCAGTTACATTTACACTTAGTATGTATATCAAACAACTACAATTATAATATGAAAAATAATTTAAAAATATAAATAAAAAGTCATCGGTCACAAAAACGATCACACGGGCCCTCTAAGGTAGGTAAGATTAGGTTAGGTTTCTTTTGATATAACTGCTGAGACATTTCCATTTACGTATTTTCAATTCGTTTTCCTATTGTACTGGAAATTTAGGTATACGTCGGGCCGCTATATTGTGTGGAATGAGATTGGGTTAGGGTAGGTTAGCTAGTCCCCACTGCCGCCCATGGATGTCCATAACATCAGGGGCGTCACGGGTCGGTTGCAAGCCATGAAAAAAACGTTGGACGGGCTGTTTAATAAATCAATATCATTGAACCGGGGAAATACCAGCGGTGGTTCCACAGTATACACGAGAGGAAGAAAGTGTCACGAACTGGTATTGGAAACTGGTATTGCGTGTACTGTGGTTGTGGGATAAACCACCGGAATCAAATTACACAGTTCGCGACTGCCGGGAACAGAGATACGTCATTTAGATTTATGATGCTACTATCTTTGTGGTTAAAAACACAACTCCAAGAGATACATAATAGAAGTATATACATACGTATAGTATGTAAGGTTACAAAAATAATCACTTCTGACTAAATGGACATGTTCGTTTGATATATAAGTTTACATTACATATTAATGTAAATTGAATCGTAATAAATGGTATTAAGGTGTATTATAGTATAATGTAGTTAAAATATTTCACTGGGTATCGTTTAAACTTCAAAGTATATTATGACGAGAAGAGAGGCACGCACGAAGTACCCCTCGGGTAGGGGTAATCAATTACGGGCTCGGGGGTGTTCAATCAAGTGGAGATGGTGGTGGCAGGCGTTTGTGATTGTTTTGGACACTGTTGTATATTAACTGTTTGATTGATTACTTCTGTACCTACTTTGAATGATACGAAGTTTTTGGGTATTGAGCACCCGACACGATGGTCGGTGTTAATGTTCATGGTACTGGTGATGTCGAAAAATAATTTTATTTTATTTTTGACTTTTATATACATATTCCCTCTTTGCTCAATAGTGACTAGTGTGGTGAGTTCAGGTGTGATAAACAATGAAATGAGTCGATTAAGTTTTAGACTAAGAATAAGAAATTAAAAGTGCAAATAGGCGGTTGACTTAATTGTATAAAAAGTTATGAGAATATAAGCAGAGAATAAAAAATTGTAACATTTTTGTAAATTAATTATTTTGCAAGATCTGTTAATTTGACGTGAACTATTTTGGGGGAGGTCACGACCCTTACGATCCTCCCCTTAGATTGCTTTGGGTATATACGATGAGGAACTGGTAAATTTGGTACCCACTTTACTTTTCATCATCACATTACTCATCGGAGAACAAAGCTGTTCGGTTTACGAATCACGACAATTGTTGCCATTTACATGCAAACTGTGGAATAAAATTCCTTTTATAATATAGCTAGCTAGCTAGTGCCCGGTGCGCTTCGTTTCACCTAAAAAAATCAATCATTTTTAATACGTAAATAAAAAACCTTATTTTATTGTTTATGTTTTTTGTTATTCTAACTTGGGTATACAATTATGTTTACAAACTTTCATATCAATTCGACCTATGGTTCAAAAGAAAAAAAATCACTGCCACCAGCGCCACCTATCCGGCACTAACGTAACTACGTTCGTCGGAGTGGTCATGTCGCCTTTTATATGTATGCAAAGTTTCATGTCAATTGGTCTAACGATTCTTGAGTTTCACGTGAACACAAATACATTCTCTTTTATATATGTATACTTTTATTACTTTAAATCTTACAGACGAGTATCAATTTGATTTATCTTTGAACTGTTTGAGGTTGACCATTAACACCAAATAATGCACACGTAATGTTGAATAAAACACTTGTCAGATACAATAGGTAACATTCAGGTTCATAAAATCTTTTATCATAATCAATATCATCTGGATCACCGTCGCGATGTCACGATTTTACAGCGACAATGTTCTTCACCGTGTCCACATATAAACTTCATAATGAAGCGCCGTAATTAATACATTTTATACATTTGTGTGATGTTGCTTCAATGTAACGTACCTTATCCCCAAGCTTCAAATCGCTCCATATTCATTGACGTCATTGATGTCGCCCCGGTATTTCAGTTAAATTTGGGGTCAACGCGACCGTTCAAATGGAAAACTAACATCGAGGCACTGTCATATTTTAAAGTTTTAAGGAGCATTAAGTTCAATTTTGGAATAAATCTTTTATTTATATTTATTGTCTTCTTACTTGCCAACTTTGCTGGACGCTAAATTGAGATTTCAGTATTCCCAAGACAATGTAAAGTATAAGTTACTTAATGTCGAAACAAAATCAACACTGAGTAATCATTGTGACATTTAGTATAAATTTATTATAATGTCACTATCATAATAATATTATAAAAAAATTTAAACCTGCTGGCACAAGTCTGTCTACGGCATGCTAACTCTCAATGTATCGCGGAATGCAGATATATGTACATCTGTGTTGTGTATCTCGCCCCGCGGAGCGCACGATGTATTTGGATAAATGCATTAAAGCTTGTTGATCTGTGTCGTATGTGTATTCCACATGTGAGTTTTTCTAGACGATGATCGAGTCGTTCGATAGAATACGGTGGACGTAAACTACGATATAATTACATCAAAATTGATAACAAACCCGCTTACTGTTCAACTACCGGGCTTCGCCTGGATTAATATAAAAAATTCGGATTAAAATTTCAAAATAAGTCAATTTCAATTAATTTTAAAAATGAAAAATTCTTATCGACGCGGTAAAAAAATATTTATCTTTTTACATAAAAAGAAATACTCTCATAATAAATATTGTTTACACACGTGACAATAAAAAGGTATTTCACGTACAATAACTACTACTTAAAATAAACTATTAAACTGAGCAAGTTATATTGAAATTTCATTTAAGTATATACCCAGGCCGCGCGTCTCATTTATCTCAATTCTCTGCAACTTGACCTGTCCCCAAGAATCTTTGCACGAGATTTATTTCTATTACCTTGTATTGTTACTACTATGTTGCATTTTATATATACATATTAATTAATTTCTAGCTAACTCAACAGACGTTAAGGAGCAACATTTTAAAACAATAAGCAGGGTAACTGACATCGACTTAACATCATTAGTTGGATCTTAGAGTTGTTATAGACGATTATTTCTATAGAACACACATATTGGTACAATATTATTTTTGATAAGTCGATTAGAAGCCACACGATCACTCATATAACACAAAACATGAACATAAATTAATAGGTAACAATGAACGGGCAAAGATCAAGTTAGGGACCCAACAAGGTAATGTCGCCGGCATTGCCAAAATGAAAATGAAATACCCATCTTATGAACAACAACAAATATGTATGTTTTAACATCCATTACAAATAAACTCGACATTTAAACTTTGATTGTAATTTTTTTATAGTTGAGTTGAGTTTAGATTTTTTTAATGTTAAATTACAAAATTTATTTTTATTTGTATTATTACATACTTGAAATTTGGACTTTATCAAATATTTTTTCTTTATTTATTTCTTTCATTTCTGATTATATTTTTGGCACCAAATAGTTTTGCTCTGTTCTATTATATATTTAAAGGTTAAATTTTAAAAATCATGTAAACATTATGAATTGAACGAATCGGCTTTAATGCACTCGTTGACACAAAAGCTCAACACGTTTAATACTGAGTGATAAATTCAAAGTTGTTATTTTAATATTCCTCGTGTTCCCTCAATGTTATTTAAAAACCAATGAAGTGGAAATGTTATCAATTATTCGGATCGACCATTTTATTATTTCGAACAACACTCGCATTATTAGGAACTTAAATAACGTAAGTAATGTATAATTTACACGTCCAGCTGAATCTCACCTGCTTATTTTCCCATGGAGGTATATCTCAGAGAAAAAATTAAGTGTTCCATTGCTTCTGATGTCTGAATAAAGGCCGATATAGATTAAACATCTTTCGGTAGGATTGACACATAATACAAAATACAAATATAAACTGTGATATTAACACTTCATACCCTGAATTTAGCTTCTAAAGTCCACTAATCTTTCCTGGAACAGCCTGAATTAAATTCCAGACTTCCCCGTTTAAAAGTGCTCTACTGCAAATGGTCACTTCGAGTTGAAATTTATACAATTGTCATAAAAAAGTTAATTCCCAATCGAATACAGTTTCTAATAATAACCTGCTCTTGCTTATATTCGAGAAATATAATCGTTATATCTACGAATCGTACCCGCAACAAAGCTTTAGTATTCACTTTTGTCAGGCGCTTTTATAGCCCAATTAATTCTATTAAGTGTCGGTTTCAAGAATTCTTCAAAGTAAAAAATTACTACAGTAACATTAAAAAACATCTAAAAATAATATACTCTTAAACCAATCTACAGACTAACTCTTATTTCCTTGGTTGCTGGAACAGACCTATTTTCTGCCTAGTCATTCCCTTTTTTTAGTAATGTACAAAGTTTACCCTGCTCTAGGTTAGTTATTACAATATATATAAGCATCGTTTCACAGTGAAGGGGTATCTCGTTGCGTTGCTTTTGATTACAATTGGATTTTTGTTATATATTTTTTATCCATATTTAGATTCACAACTCATTCAGATCTTAATCATAAAAAAGTCTTATCTTCATCAACAGTTTTACTCTTAGACATATTTATGTCTCCTTTAGCTTCCGCTTCTCTGACTGCCCCTGGGTCTTCTGAATATAGATACCCGCTTTCATCATTGAAGTCATTATTTTATCGACACACATACATAGACAGATAACTGACAAAAACTAAAATCCTTCTGAGAATATCACTGTAGACTCTCAGGTTCTTCATGATGTTATCCATCTTAATAGCTCTTTGAAAAATTAGTTGTGCGTCCAGGATTTGAACTAGTTTTCAAATTACAGGGCTAAAACCGATGCTAACAAAGATACTAACAATTTAATGGCTCTAATAAAGAAACGCGGCGAGTTATTAAAAGTTTCGACACTCACCAATTACGGTATCCAAGTCGAATTGCCCCAATATTAACTATGACTTCGACTTCGCACTATGAACAATCTAGGAAATTGTAAATACAATGT
>PDGT01000017.1:1351679-1407386 GCA_003671415.1 Megathymus violae | reverse complement strand
ATATTTACGAAAAAAAATATTTTGAGAAATAATTTTTTAAGTTATACTTATTGGTTAGACTTAAGAGGAGTTGATGTAATTGACCGGTAATAATAATCTACTTCTATTTTTATCTGTGGAGTTTTGTATTACAATTATTTCCAATCATTAATTTCAATAATATTCTGTACTAATATTATAAAGAGAGAGTGCGAATTTTGTGATGTTGTACAGTAAGTAACCTCCGGAACCACGGCACCTATTTCAAAATTCTTTTACCATTTGACAGGTACATTGTTAAAGTTGGACTTAGACTTTAGATCAAGTGTATATAAGAACATAATAATTGGTGGTAGCTAACCAGGCAAACTTCACGGAAAGATAACAATATCTATAATAATATTAATGACTTAATAATAATATTGATAATATAATCCTTACGAAATGTCCTACCACCAAGCAGGCTGACTTCTGTCGCCTCTTACGACACCCTGTTTTGCCAGCATGGGATTGGGGGGAGTATTCTAGGCCGCCCCAATACGGCAAAAACATAGTGCATATTGAATTAATTTGTCTATAGTTTTATAAAATCTAGGCCGCCCCAATACGGCAAAACATAGTGCATATTGAATTAATTTGTCTATAGTTTTATAAAATCTAGGCCGACCCAATACGGCAAAACATAGTGCATATTGAATTAATTTGTCTATAGTTTTATAAAATACACAGATTACAAAAGATATAAATATTATCTACAAATATTTAACCTAGTTGTAAAGGATCCAGTGAATAAAAATATAATTACTTTTATTAAGCAATAATAATTATAGATTATTTTGTTCACAACATAATAACATTGTTTTAGTGGTTTATTTCACATTTATCTGACGTCAAGTTGAATTTAATTAAGTGCTTGTTATCTGTGTACATATTAGCGTACATTGTAGCACTCTATACTTATAAATACACTAATTATACAAGGCTCATTAACAATAGAACCTACTCATAGTTTTGTGTCAGTATTATTTGTGTTGGGTGCACTATTAATAAATAAACTGTTATTTATTTTAATGTTATTTAGGTGTATTAATATTATTGTCTTGTTATTTGTTAACTATATAAGTATATATGCTCGTTTTTAATAACAATCTTTGCGGGAAAGTCTTGTGGGCCCTAGAATGGGTAATCCATTGGGCATGCTAGCCGCGAAAAAGAAATATTTATTTACTTCTTGGTCAGGAAAGCTTTGGCTACTCCACTGATGTAACGAATGCAGGCGATAGAAACAACTTACGATAGTTCAATTTCCTTACTTACATCAAAACCTTTTAAATGTAGAAGATATTTCCCGGAGAGTATTTTCTGAAACAATTTTTTTCCTCTACCAAACTCGAAGATCATTGACTTATATACACATGTACTATACTTTATAGAATTCGTTTATTATCGATTTATGAAACCCTAAAATATTATATCGTAGGTCACACTTGAGTAGGACGAGATATCTCTCTTTCTAACAACCTTTTTACACACCCTACTACAAACAATCTATAATAATTAAGTACAGTAATAACATTTCATAAGATAAGATAATATAAATTTCGCCCTAAATGGCAATTTAGCATTTATCAAATATGTACATCAAATCCAAAGACGCTAGCTTTATTATTTTCACCCTTCAGTCTCTTAGCTCTTATCAGAAATTCACAAATATTTCGAGTAACATATCGAATAAGTTTTGTTTGTTCATCGTTTTGCTTCAAATAACGTATTGAAAAGGCATTTCTATTATTTAGGATAACAATGTCAGGTCTATTATTTCTACCCATCCATTCATCGACCAGTGGACATCCACTAACGGTCATAGGCATTCCCCAAATAGCAACACACCAATCGATTCTGGACCCTCTGAATTCAATAGTTTCCCGATATTTTCTCGGACCATCTGCCCGCGTGATTGAATGCAACCTCATCTGTTTAACTGAGGCTTGAATGCTATTTAAGTTTCTCTCTCCTTTCTTTCGTTCTTCTTTCTTTCGTTTCTTCTTTCTTTCATTGGTTTTAGGTTTTGGTCTATACAAAGATACGTCAACTGTAAGCAAGTGAATTTTTACTCGCCTACGAGTTTCATCATTATGTAACGAACATTGTAACGAAACGATTGCGAAATTCCAATCATGCGATTCGATATTTCGAACAACGATAACTAGAGTTATAGTAGCGAACATTCATATAACTCCTACCCAACTGCGCTGAGTCACCAATAAGGCCAACATGAAATAAATGCTACGAGACTTTTTATGATAATTAATTTATTGAGTAGAACAACAATACTTAAATAACGTGACACGCTTTACAAAAATCGGGAGTAGACAGAGGTTAGAGAACTTTTTCATCAAATAGCAGTGTTTGCGATCAATCACAATATTCGGATGGAATCTATGACAAGTTTATGAAAGTGATGAGGATGTGAAAAGTTTATCGCATCTCGTTTCGCCTGTGTTATCCGACGAGTCATTCGACAATTACCTTGTAATTACAGTACTTAGCTGAATTTTACCGGCTCCAAATATCTAATGACTTCATACATTTGTAAGCAGTTGAAGATTTCACTCCGTACATTAGGTAGGAAGTATTTATCTTTGGCATAGAATGTAAGTAAAAAAATTGCAAATTTTACGAATATTTAACTGAAATATTAAGTAATCTGAAACCAGCTTAGAAGATCTGCATACCAATACTTCAAATGAACTTCTCTAAATTATGCGCATATCTGAAATTCATTATCATTTGCTTCATTGTCAGTCAGTAGATCAGCCAAGCCACCCTTGACTACCAATATAGAGCATAGAAGGACAAAGTTGAGAAAGAATCTACTTCCCGACGAGAGAAAACTGTCATAAATCACCCCAGCACTGAGATAAATGGCGTGTACTAGTTTCAGAGGTCAAGACAGATTTTGGTTCACTAAGCGAGAGAAGTAGTTGAGTGTTAAGGAATAGTATAAAGAGGACCATAAGAGGTATATAATGTTTGTGAAAACCATTATATCCTTATAATGAGCCCTTGATTTGCTTCAGAAAATCAACGCCTTACAATTACAAACAGCTTCTTCACCCATACAAATGTTATTCATTTTCATTAATTTTGCATTTAACATTCCTAGATCTAAGAGTTATTAACATAATTATTCATTTCCTGAAACAATTGCAAAGAATCGGTGGAAATTTTGTTTAGTATCCTCTTAACAGAATATATATATATCCCTTTAAGTCCTGTTCCTTGGGAACAAATACATAGATAGAAAGAGAGCCAGACAGACATAGAAATATATATACAGCGGTACAGTCTCTCCCCTATTTAATACAAAACCTACCTACATTAAAGTTTTCAATAAATATTTTATGCCCGTATGCTATTTCGACCCTGCTACAGATTTATCATTAGTATATACATATATGATAATGAGCAGACGGGCAAATATTAATGGCAATCAGTAAACCGGGAGCGTCACAGAGTTACCGAGCAAGATAAAAATCGGTAATTAAGTGCCAATATGAACTGATATACAATACGAGTAGAAACAATTTCCAATTATAAACCAATCCATCGAGTGTCAAACAGTCTTGTATCTGCTATATATGTAAGTGATCGACAAAGTTAAGATGCGATGTAGCGCGCGTCGCACACTACGGTGAGTTGGGGTTGGGTGGGTGATTGATAATGACATGTGACGTAAATAATCCGTAAACGATCACACGCGTACTTGTCCTTGCAGTGACATGTTCCTTCGTTCACGAACATGTTCCATGTTTAACATGATATTCGATAATTATTGTATAATATAACGCAATAATCAGTTTTATTGTGCAATAAAAATATTGCAAAACAAGTTTTAAATCACTGCTGAAAATACACAAAAGCAATCTAATGGCTAGAGTAGCAACTTTGACAGACAACTTTAGAGGAAGAAAACTCAGCACACACTAAGATTTGAAGGTTTAAGTGAAGAAATATATTTTCCTATTAAATTTTGAGTATAAATTTTAGGAAGTAAAAAAATCTATTGTAAACTATTAAATGTAATTACTTATCTTTGTAAACTATTAAATGTATCCTAAGCTGAAAAGTATAAAAGACTGTTGAAAGCATACGCAAACTCACTTGCTCTCAGGCTTCTCGTAACGTATCCAAGTTTCTGAAATTTTGTTGTCAAATCGCTGTCCAAAAGCTGTTTTAATTAATTAGCAATAATTTATGAAGGACAATAAGATCTTGACTGAAATTAAAAAATATATAACTGAACAGACGGTAGGTGTCCCTTGGAAAGTGATCACTGTTGCACAAGCATGTCTCCAACACCAAAATGTTTACATATTCACACCCCTGCAGTAGGACATGCGGTTGGCATAGACACAAACAAAGTTAAGGATCAGACACTTATACATATGTTACATAAATGTCTGGTAGGAATTGAACCCGGAAACCCTCACTCGGCAGGGAGAGTCACTACCAATTCCGGTAAAGGGTTGTCTGTCACCAAAAGATCAAACGTGTTAACCGTCAAGATGAAAACTGAAAAAAGGCATATAAAAATTTCATAGGTGACTAGAAAGGAAATCACCGTAAGGCAAGTATAAACCCCATCACCAAGTACGAGTACCATCAAGATTAATCAGGGTGGTACAAAGCCCAGCAACCAGTAAATACGTGAAGCAATATGACAGAGTTAGTTTACTTGTAGCAAATTTCATGTGAACCGTAATCACAAACTACAGCCTGACTTCTGTACAAAATAAACAGAATTTTATAATCTGTGGCAGAATAAATAAAATTAGTTCACTGTGTTCTAAATTTGTGGTTTGGTGTGTTCCTAACTTTTATTATTAGTTTACAGGGTTCTCGATTTATAAGTTAGGCAGAACACACAGCAGCGATTTTAGTCGCACCGATAAAACATAATTTATGCTTTGTGTAAAAAATATAGTTTGAAAAAAATGTAAGTAAATTGAAAGAAAGAAATTATTATTCAAGGGAAATTATTGTTATAATCCATCAAAATCCATCCCCCGAAAAGTCAATAAGGTTGCCCTGCATAGTGGTACCTCGGTTGACCGTTTGCGTATAGCAGCATTATACTAATATACAAAAGTAAAAAATAAAAATAACAATAATAAAAAAAATAATAATGTGGATCTCGCCCATGTACACAGGTATTGAGATTTTCTACATTTCTACATAGTATTTAAGGGATCGTAAAACAAATATTTTGTCAACAAAAATACAGAATATTTACCGGAGAATAAAGATACTTTATTTTCCATGAATGTGAGTAGTTCGTTATTTTCACTCAACATATGTTATGTTTGCGTATTTCAATAAATAATTATATTGACAATAAATGAGCAAATCCAAATCGGTCTTTTGTGATATAGATTCTCGTAATGGAAATATATACAAAAAAAAATCTCATTTCACGTAAAAATTTAAGATCTTCCGATTTTCAACCTATAGGTTTTATTTTCCAATTATGAACATCCATCGTGCGACCAGAACTCTTGAAGCGAACCATCATGTGGGACAATGCACGCCCGTTCTATACAACCTACAAATACAGGCCAGCCAGTGACCATCCTAGGAGTTACAGAAGTGACACTGAAAATAGGAGATAACATCTACATGCAGCCCGTTTCGGTAGTCAATATAACCGACGACTGCATTATCGGACTGGACTTTCTGCGGACATATTAATGCCTGGTTGATGTTGCGCGAGGAGTTTTAAGCTTCCCGGATTGAAAAGTCTTTCTGGAGTCTCAGCAGCAAGTGCAATCACCAAAGCTTACTGGCCTCAATTACATAGTCTCATCTTAGAGAATGGAGTGTTATACAGAAGATGGGAGTCACACCACGGGAAGGAAGGAGTAAGGTACCCCAGGAGTAAGATAGCTTCGTTACTACAACTTATGCACGACGGGACATCTGCTGGACACCTCGGCGTCAAGAAAATTACGAAAACGTTTCTATTGGGTACGATGCCGGCAAGACGTCAAAGAGTGGTGCCGAACATGTACAGCTTGTGCCTACGTAAAAGAACTTCGGACTAGATCTAAGGGAAAGCTGCAGTTGTACAACGTTGGAGATCCATGGCAAAGAATGGCCATAGACGTTGCCGGGCCATTTCCTAAAACAGAAGATGGAAATTGATTTATCGTAGTAGTTCAAGACTACTTTAGTAAATGGCCGGAAGCATTTTCAACCCCAAATCAAGAGGCGAAGACAGTGGCCAAAACGCTCGTTGAGGAGGTTGTATGCCGATTCGGGGTACCGTTGGAGATGCACAGCAATCAAGGTAGGAACTTATAATCAATTTATTTATTTCAATTAATTAGTACGGATCAACCAATTACACTAATTAAAAAAAAAAATATGAACAATTTACACAGGAAACAAGATTACATAAAAAAAAGCTTAAAATTAGTTCTTTAATTAAGTGTCAAAATAAATAAAATTAAATGCAATTATAAAATAGAAATAAGATTAAATATGAGATAAATTAATGTCAATGAAAATCAACGCCAACCAATGTCATTAACAATCAACCTCAGTTGTAAAACAAAATCAAGTAATGGTAATTTAAACAAGTCAGTAATCCTTTCATGCATCACGGATTCATTTCGCAGTACTGCAAACACTCAGATAAGATCGTCTTCCATTCATCCGCAAACACGTTATTCCAAGAGATGTGTACTCCCCTAGGAATTAACAAGACCCGTACCACACCTGCACATCCTCAGTCAGACGGAATGGTGGTGAGATTCAACTAAACATTGGATAACCACTTGGCTAAAGTCGTTGAGGATCATCAGCGAGATTGGGAACACAGTTTGAAAACTAGCGAGATAGTGAAAACCCGTTACGATCGCGACTCACGAGCCCACCTTTTCGAGAAAGGGGACTTGGTATGGCTACACAACCCATTGAGGAAAAAAGGGAAGTCTCCGAAATTGCAAGCACGGTGGGACGTACAGTAGTCACAAGAATTAACGACGTGAACTATCAGATCAAACAGGAAGATAGAAGAAAACCCAAGATCGTCCACGTTGACAGGTTGGCACCATATCATAAAGCCAACAACGTTCGGGACGAACATAATTAAGAGGGGGCTAGTACTACGTATGTAGCTCAAAAAGATGGCCGAAAAGAGGAGGGCGGAAGTCTAACGAAGTTTCTAGAAAATGAAAGAAAGTAAATAATAGAGACCACAAAAAAAAACCGAAGTAGTAATAAAAAACTATCTGAGACACTTCAAGCCACTTATGACCGTCTTTACCGGACCCGCTATTGTTTTATCAATTTCCGGGTATCAGCATTGACTTTCTGCGAAAGACTTAAAAAAGTCTGGAAGCTCCGGAAATGAACATAAATAACGGGCAGCGTCGCCCACAGAGCATTCGGATCCCGAATACGAAAGCGAAAAGTTCTCTCCCTACGAAGCGAAATCAACCTGTGATCTACGAGTGCGACTGCGACTGTGGAAGTGAAATAATGTCTCTGCGGAACTATTGTAGCATTTCACGAACCTGCGCACCTGACACGTAACAATATATATGTAAGTCCGTTTTTGAATCACCAAATTCTATTGACTGTTCAGATCAGATCAATAAATCAGAATCAATAAATTCTATACAATTGAATTTCAGGAATTCACAACATAAAAGTAATTCTGCAGTAAAGCATTCAGATGTAGTTTGCTGAAAAGGAATCTATTGACTCTCTGAAAGTCCCCATACGTCGCACGGTCTAAATGCAGCTTGTGGTCGCCATTCCATAGTTAACACGTACTCGCCAGCAAGTGTCGTGTAAATGTTGCCTTAGACGAGTGCTCGAGATGGCATGTTGCTCCTAAATTCTGTGAGTTTCCCCCTCAGTCTGAATTAAATGTACACACTGAACATAATGAATATGGAATTACTTACAGATTCGTTAATTTTCATGTAAATATACATGATTAATTTCAATCGATTCTTATGTTCGACTATCAATAGCAGTAATATCTACTTGTTATGTTTTATTGTTTTTTTTTATAACGTTTACACACTCACACCCCCGCACTAGGATTCCCTGTGTTGCGGGTGACATGGACATACACAATTATCACATCACAAACACCCATGACCCGAGAACAAACATTTATCTGTCACATAAATATCTGCCCCGGCCGGGAATCGAACCCGGAACCCCGCGCTCGGCAGGCACGATCACTACCAACTGGGCTATGGGGTCGTCAAAATGTTCTCTTTCACTGTGTTGTCTGTTACAGTCTTATCTGTATCGTGTAAGTCACGCTCAGTTAATTTATCAACTACGAGTTGGTAATCTGTAGTGTACGTCAGGCCCTAGCGTAGAAACAGGCACATAACCACAAGTATAAGTACATGTTTCACTTTGTTTGTATCTGTTTTCCACATTTGTATAGGTACACGTATTGCAAGCTATCCCAGTTCGGAGATGAAGTCAATTTGAAACAATGAGACTTCGCATGAATGTGTGTCAGGCTAACAAAGTAGTAGTGAATGGCTGTCTTTATAGGGTAACGGCGCCATAAGTAGGCTGTCGGTACACATTTGGAAAATTAAATGTCAGTATGATGTTAAAGAATAAGTTTTGTAATGCCTGCCAAGGATCGTGCGGAATCAAATCCCATTAGAGGGATTTACGAAATGACATTCTTACGTCGTATTCATTAGGAAAGTTTAGTTAGAGTTTTGATCCTTAGGATTTTTCTTGTCGTTCGAAAAACGTTGGTTGGAGATATTTTTTTCTCAATTAATAATAGTATTTGACTGTCAAAAGAAAATATGTTAGGCATCTGCAGAAGAGCTGATCTCTACTTTTGAAGATTCAAATCGATATACGAATTATTAATCGCACTTCTACTAACAGTGGTTTATTGGTGATTAAATGTTTCTCTGTAAATGGGCATGTTGTAAATTTATTATGCCTTATGCATCAATTGTACTGTTTTTAAAAAGTATAAAGAGCATTGATGAAGACTCAATTTAGAATCAAATCTTCCATTGTAATATAACTAGTCGAGAACTCTGCAGTCAAATTAATATTTTTCGGTATTTATTTATTTAGTGAACGTCAACATAATGTACACTATTATTACAATATTTGTTAAACACAAGGAGGATATCATGAGTGTCATTACAATTAAAGGCGAAGACTGCATTCAAATAAATAAGGGGTAACAATATGCATTTTCAAAATTTAAAGAAAGAAAAAAGTCACTCAATAGAGCATTATAAAATAATCAAATTCAACATTCTAATAGTAAATACAATAAATTAAAAAATCCATAATTTAATATTGAATAGAATTACTAATAATATTTTATATAAAATAAAAATGGAATACAATGCAATATATTATGTATAACTTACAGTCGAATCAAAATTATCGGTATCCACCCTAGAGTAGACCAACGACCATATTTGTACATTTATATACCTTATATATTCAAACTAAATAAAAAATGAGCGAGTAACCGTGAAGAACATCAAATTTTGTGATTCGAATAGTTTTCATGCGGTCAACGTTTTTCGTATTGCTTTTCATAATATTTCCTCAGATCAATTATGCCTTTGCTCCAACATATTTTTGTATATAACTTATTGTAATCGACTGTGTGGCATGAGCTTTTCAATAACAGCCAACCCTGATTTTTTTTTTGTTTTCCAGGTGGGATAACGTCAAAAGGTACCCCGTGCCATGGGAGCGACACCGGATTATGTGTGATTTTTAGGCAACCCTGATATAATACAACAATAACCTTACAACTTGTTTATGTACTTCAACAGGCAAACGACCAGATGAATCTTCTAATGATAAGCAATCACCGCCACCCATGCACATTTCTAACGTCAGCGGAATTAGACTAAGAGCCTAGCCTAGAGTAAGAGACTATTGGGGGACTAGCGAGTGTCTGGAATACTTCCTTGTGTTCTACTACGTTCCTACTATACTATTACTACTACTATACAAGGGTATTACTACGATATGTGAAAGTAATTAATTTGATTATTAACTGGCTTGCAAACGACAACTGAAGCAGTCCAAGACATTCAGTAGTTCCATTTCAAATTCAAAATCATTAAATAATTTAGGTATATAGTAAAAATACTTATGCACGTCATTGTCGGTTCTACTACCGTTTTGAAAAGGTTCTTTAACGTTGAGGAGAATAAGCAGCGAAAGAAACTACTTGGCACATCTTTTAAAATAACATACAGCAATTACAAAGTAAATTTTGACTTCTGCGTAATTGTTTGGAACAATTTTATTTTCATAATGCGTTGCTTGAACGTCCCAAAAGATAAATCAGGGATTAACTTTGGAATATTATTGATAAAACAAACACCGGACCCCACAAAAAACGATGAATTATTTTGTTTTCTGAAGGGTGATGCTAGCTAATTACGTATGATAGACATTTCATATCCATTATTCTTAAACATATATCATACTATGGGCAACAATTTAATTGTCAATTTTGAACGTTTTTATGGATGGATGGATGAAGAGGATAAAAAACATGTTATGGACCTACGTATTTGCGACATTATATTAACGTAACGAATAAACCTCCTATTAAAAAACGGATGATTTGTTGTTTCCTTATCCTTCACATAGTTGCCAATAAAGAACTCGAAATCTGACAATATATCTTGATAAATCCTTAAGTTTTCTAGTTCTGCGAACGCCATCATTTTAGTATAAATAGTGAAGCCTCATCTCTTCACATCATTTGATCCCCAAGTTTATACGCGTTAACACTTTACTTCAAATACAGTCTGTTATAAATTAAAAGTGATTTTCATTGTGCAACCAAGTCGAGATTTTCGGCGAGAGTATACTGGTCAACTCCATTGATAGTCAGCGGCATGACGAAACATAAGAACTGTTAGCGTCCTAGATCTTCAATAGCTAACCAGACATGTGAAATACCCTCTCATTGTGTGTGTGTACCGTCATTTTTAACCTGAGTAGTGAAGAGAAAAACGACATAGAATGACATAGAAAGATCCTAGTAACATAACCTAGTTCTATTTTCAGTTGGGTGCGCCATAAGAAGGGAATGTTGGTTGTGTTGGGAACGTTGCCTTGATTCTCAAGTTGGATGGTTTTAAAAATCCACCTTCCAAATTATTTAATAATTATATTTAAAACAATCCAACCTCCAAAAAGATGCGGTGACGATAAACTGTATGACAACACTATGAAAGATTTCACGTTTAAAATCAACCAACCCCGAGGGGCTGGGCTCTTGTAAAATTTATATTCCCCGGCATATCGATTGAAATTAATAGGACAGACCGGACAGAAGGGACAGACCTGACCCATTTCATCGTAGTGGACGTATTCTGACATAGCTCATTCGCTGCTAGAAACGGCATTTTGAGAAAATTAAATCAGTCGGAACCGGATTCGGGTGTAAAAGGTTCTTTCACGTTTGAAAGTGTATCTCAGAATCATAATTCATTTACTAACGATATACCTACCATCCACTTACCACGGCATACTTCTATGGGAGGGATACATAATTCTATATTTTACAAATTTTATAGTACTTGCTTGCAAATTGCTGGATTTTCGACCCTTTTTTAACCGCCTTAGGGAATCTTAGGGAATATTACAGAATCTTTATTTAGTGAGTGCCTACATCATAAACCAGTATCCAAATGTCATGTTTCTAGGCTCATAAGGCTGTGACATGATGGATTATTTATTCAGGACATGTTTTTGTATAGAAGAAGATAACTGACTTCAAATTATTGCGTTCATACGAGTAAAATAAAGACCAAATAGGCTGTAATGATAGATAGGCACGGAAGCAAACCTCTAAGTATTTATTTGTTAGAAGCCCTAAAAATATCCTATATGTATATAAATATATGTTTGTGTGTGTGTGTACAAGATGTCTGCTCGTTCCGAACATCAAACCCCTCATACCCATAACCGCCCACTGGTGCAGTCTCCTCTTATACTTCACCAGTCTTTCACCGAAGCAAGGGATAATTTACAATAGATACATTATTTGAAAAAAGAGATACATCTATCGTTAGAACACCGGCCTATTTTTCGGAAAATTGGCGTTTAATCTATTAGGCTATTACTATCAACTACAGGTTTCCAAGTTGAAACAAGTTATCTAATTCCGATCATAATTCTTCGAAACACAATGGGAACGTGAATTTACTCTTCAAACAGTTTAAATTAGGAATTTCTGAGTGTTTAATCAAGTAGAAATATCTTAGAAATACTGAGGAATTTTTATTTTTTTGGTACAGATAACTGAAATACAAATTCCACGAATGATTGATTGAAACGCCCAATATGTAATAGCGCTTCAGTAATAATAAATTTACTCAAAATGTATCCATCTTTTATCTATCTTTTCTTATATATATATCTTGTGATGAACTTGAACATTTCTTTTGCTTCATCCTAACTTGTTTAAACCGGCATCTTGTTCGAACTATTATAAAGCCGACGAAATATAACAATTATATGTATAATAGTTATATAATTATGAACGTGAAAAACAAAACAGTTTCTGAACTGTTGTTTGTGATTTTGATAAGTATTTGTATTGTTGTTGGTAACTGATACGACCATTGCGTGCGTGTGTGCTTGTGTATTGTGTGTGAGCATCAACCCATCGCCAGGACGAGCCTGGGTCTCATGATGGACGAGATCTGGAGTAGACCCTGATACTCTGGTTAAGTGTTTATTAGAGAAGCGATTATAAGCCAACACAAATGTCTAAAAAATATTTCTAGTGTTTAATTAGTAGGAGTAGTTGTAGTAAGGAAACTTTGACCATCTACCAGCAAGTGACCCATTTATTAATTGCCTGCACGATACATAATTACATGTGTACATATAATTAAAATTTTATCTAGTACTTCCAACATCTTAATTTAATGGCATACTTGCACTGCAACATATTACATAAATTAATTGGAACCTTTATTATAGCCGCAAAGAGTCTATTTTCGTCCCACTAAGACCGTTGGTCGAGCCAGTTTTGTTTTGAGACAATTATCTCACTCTTTATTTAAACCTTATTCTTGGACCACAAAGTTCAGTTTTGCTTCTAACTTGATCTTAATGCAACTTTCCACAACCCAAATTGTATGTTATAAAGTTTTCATTTAACTCATCCTCTAACTTTTAGGGAAATGATAGTAAGTAGCTATGAATAAAACAAAACTTTAGTGTCATATATAATATTTTACTCTATAATATCAACTTACTATTACTAGCGGGCCGCCCCGACTTCGTTCACTGTCAACAGTTGATTATATATACCCGATATATAGCCCATATCCGTCCAAAATAATGCACCTTTCAAATGGATTTTTTTCAAATAGGTGTCGTGATTCCGGAGATTACTCTCCGCACACACACAGTCACAAAATAGCATTCTCTCTTAATAATATTAGTATAGATGTCCAATTATGAATTATAAAAATATTTTTTTAAGCCACTTAAAAATATATGTTTGATACAATTATATGTGACAAATATATGTTTATTCTCAGATAGTGGGAGTTCATGTGCCACCCTCAACACATAGACACATAGCGCGAGGTTTTTTTGTGTGACAAGGTTTTGTTTTAAGAAAGATTCAGTGGAGATTCAGGATTAAAATTTTTATATCACCTGCATGGTTCCGACACGACCACGTTCTTAAGATAGCAATGAGAACCAAGCGACGGCTTGTCATGTCCTAGAAGCACAAAAACGCTAATGCTTTCGAATGTAAAAGGTTCACTTATAGACCAAGCAACCTCTTCCAGTGAACTATGTATGTAAAACTTATGCTAAATCATTCTTGTTCGAGATTGTTGGGCTCTGCATCAGCCAGTTTAATTTAAACTAGATCAAATGGAGTGTGATTCTTTACTTGGCTGTCTTGAGCTACAGCCGTTCTTCTAAAACCGTGATATGTTCATTTACATTCATTGTAGGTTTCGGTTTCAGCATTGCAGAACAAAGATCATCAAGCAGCCTCCCTATTTCCTCCTTTTTTTTACATTGTGACGTTCCCGTTAAATGTTTGGTATACTTGCTCGGTAGCTATTAAAAAATTCTATTAGCAGACCATTCAACTTTCCACCACTTATAAAGTTACGACACTTGACATCAATAGCAGCCGGCAGCAGGCCACAGGTCTACCTCATTATTATTAAGAAATTCTACAGTAAAATCAACTATACGACATCAGTGCGAACTGGTGAAGTGGTTAGGATTCAACGTAAATCTCGAAAGTTCTTCTGTTGCTCCAAATCCTTCGACATGGCTTTATCATCATCATTACAACCCATAATTGAGCTACTGCTTGGCTCGGGCATTTTCTCACTCTCTCAAAGGGGTTAAGGCCAAAATCGATCACGTTGGGCAAGCGTGAATCGGCCTGATTTAACATACCTTTGAGAACATTATGAAGAACTCCAAGTACGCATGTTTGCTTACGATATTTTCCTTCACAAGCAAGTGATTACTAATTGGTGATTTCCACATAATTTGACAAATTGGAGGTGCGTGCAGAATTCGAACTTGTCTTACCTCTGCGGAAGAACAAACATCAAACATTAGACTGCCACATGGTCGCTCCGTCATGACTTATCGATAACATCCGGGACCGACGGCGTCAGGTATCTTCCGGAGCAGGACAGTGCTCAAGAAATTTTGCCAATAGCAATCACTCATCTACCGCACACACATTTTAATAATACCTTCTATGAAATGTCTTTGCTGACAATTGCTTAATTCGGCCAATCTCTTTTGATTGGCACAAACCGTCTCTGAAGACTTTATTGTTTTAAACTTAATATGGCTAATGATACGAGGTACGTATACACTTCTGGGATTTGGGTACTTGTATATATAAAATGACCGCAAAAGTCTGGCCGTCTGTTCAAACGGAGTGGCATTGCACATGGCGATCCTATTACGATAGCGAGAAACGTTTCCAGGGAAAGTCAACATTTCGTATGAGATTTCCTTTATCTGGTCCGAGATCTTCTGAGGACATACTCGGTCCTGTTATATTATTTAGTTATAAGGATATTAGTTTTACTATTATAAATAGTATTGTAACTGAATAATAATAATTAATACGGTCACATCCTCACACTGTGATCCATTTCTCGCAGGCAGCGAACAAGTCCGTTCTAGCCTCGGCTTAGCATGACTAAATTGTATGTGTATGCTTCTCCTTTTCTTGTTCCTTATAAAATATAAAAAATATCGTTAGCAAACTTCGCTGTACCAAAAATATTGTTTACACCTCTATCTCACTATGTATGTTGGTATATGGTTAAGATTTATAGTCTTCATCACCGTTTGTTTGTTCATCGTGTATGCTGGCACATGTATGTTATTTTTTTCAAGGAACAGGTTTATAAACTATCCACTTTGGTATGTAAGAGACTCCATCTATCCATGAGTCTATGCCAGGCTCACTTGCTCGTGGTGCACCCTGCTGAACGACGGACGAGGCTATGGCGGCAGGTCCCAACTGCTGGAGGTCGTTGGGCTCTGAGCCACCGACTTTAATCCCGATGGAGCATGTATAGGGTACTTTTCCAGCCTGGCTAACTACCACCCTCTTTCTGAAATTGTCTGTGAAATGTTTCATTCGTGTTTCGGTCGTAGTGTCGGAGAGCCGGTAATAATATCCTCTTCGTTTTAGGTCGGTGATGCCTCGGGTGTTACTGATGTATATAGGTAGCGGTGATTACTTGCCATCGTCGTCAGTGACTGTCGTCAATCACCAAACACAGGAAGACAGATCTGACGAAAGTTTGGATTAATGCAATATTTTTGACGCGAAATGATTGTATTGCGATTCTCTTTGTTCTATAGGCAAGAGGGGTGAATATAATGTCTATATATTTCTGATCTATATGATACTATAGATTTCTGATCGATATTCTGGACTGAATACTGTCATTTTTTACTGTGACTTTAACGTAAGGGGTCATTTCTCGGTTCGACTGTTTGCTCCGGTCTTGAGTATTGCTCGAGGGACTCACGGTCAATATGGCCCAAGCTTCAACATCCATACATGTGTAGATTTTATCTATGTAAACATATTTAATTTATTTTAAATTTTAATTGATCGCTTTCTGTACATGAAAGATACTTACACAGATGTTCATATGTGTATTTACTGGTGATTATGATTAATGACGTTCATAAATGTATTTACTGAATACCTATATGATTAAATGGTTTTGAATTTGAATTTGAATTTGATGCTTTCGGTACATCAATGTTACAGTCGTCGTTGTGCTGATCGCTTGTTTTGCATTTTTGTTTTGACAACGGCTACCACAGATTTAGCTGTGTATGTATTTTGTTTTGTTAATCACGGGAGCCATATTCAAGCCGCACATCATACGTCGGCACTCTCTCAAGTAAGCGTTTTGTTCGAAAAACTTCATCAGTTTAGTGAGTTAATAATCAGATCCCTCTGAGAAAAAAAAACCTTTGCCCACAATCATTTCGTACGATACGACGTCACGGTGAACATCTTGGAGCAATTTGATATTGATGCACTCCGAATAATTGATCATTGAATAGTAAGTTTTTGGCTTGCTTAAATCCGGACCATTTACAAAACGAACGCAACTATTTCTAGTGCAATACAAACCAGCGCGTTGATTGAATATGTAGGTGTTTGTCACTTGTTTGTGCTGTGGCGCCGCTAAACCATGAAAGCGGTATAAGAATTATTGATAAGCATACCATTTTATATTTTCTCCGCTATCACTTAAATAAAGTTGCAATGTCGAAGACGGAGTAATAAGCGAATTTACTTTCATTTACGTCTGGCAATTCAATCGTGGTGCCTTTATGACGTTCACAAATGTCCTTGAGTGGCAATGACTACTTTCCATCAGGTGGGCCGCCTGCGCGTTTGCCGAATTTCTACACTTACGGTACAGCGGAAAAAAAAGCACTATTTGATCTCCACCTGGTTTTAATATGTGAATTTATAGTAAACCTGTAAAAAAAGCAAAAAAAATTGTTCCATTCTTTAATAAATACATGAAATAAAGCAAACAAATACATCAAAGAAGCACAATAGACAGTTGAGAAATAAAAAAAATCGACGAGGTTCTTGCCCCTGTGATGAATACCACACCAGAGTTCGTCATACGTCTACGTAAAGCAAAGAGGCAATAAAAACGCTTAACGTATTTCAATGTTATCCAACACTGAATTATTAACAACATAAACTGATGTGTATGAATGATTTCATCTTAATGCGTGACTTTGTTGTGAAACGACAGACCTGATCTTCCAAATTCTAATTCGCCAAAAATATACTAGCGATGACAGTAGGTACAATATTTATATGCACTAGTGCAATATTTTGTGATTTGTACTCAAAAGTATTAACAGATACTATTTCTATCATAACTTTTGTTAACATATTTATAACCGTTAACTACACAACTGGAGCAGAAAAGGCAATTCAATTTATATGTTAATAATTGAATGTCATATAAACTTGAATGTCATATGTCATATAAACTGTAGTAATATCACTAATATAAACTTATGAGATTTTTTCATTCAAAAAAAATCTCCAAGTGTCCATTACTGGTGCAAACAACCTATCTAATAGTGTTTGATATTTTTCCTACTTTTATTTCCTTATTTATTCTACTGTGTGTATGTGTGTGTAAACAACAAACATCATCTGGCAATTAAAAAAAAATATTTTCATAAAGTTGAATCGTCTCTTTTTAAACTCGTGCCGCAACACCCCCGGATCCCTGAAAAGCCGCACCAATTTTCCTTCCAACAGCTGTTTCCTCGCAAACATACTTTTATCGAGAGTTGAAAGTCTAACATGACCCAATTGTATCACGAATTCACGACCGTTGTTGGTAGTTAACCGGCGTCTTTCCGGATTAAAGCCATTGGACGCGGTCCAAGTGGGCAGCGCTGGCGACCATCGCCCGACCTTGTGACCGCATTAGCTTGTAGTTACATATAAGGTCACCTCTTTAACACTGGGTAAGCTTAACACATATTTAGATATTATGCTTATATTTAGGCTATTTTTTTTATTCTGGAAAGTATTTTCTAACGATTCTTAAGTCGGAATCGACTTTTCACGGACGGACCAGTTCATGGTACGTGGTACGAGTAAGTGGTTACCCTCGCAGACGGACATAGGCAACGCCAAAGGCATTACCGACGACTTGTCGGCCACGAAGGGAGCGGGGAACTTGTCTTGATTTAAACATTTTATCGTTGATTCTTGTAGAATGGTGGAATGGCAGCTAGGCGGATAAAAACTTACCAAAATGTATGGGATAATGGTACAGAGTGACCTTCAAGAAGAGGACCCCGGGATCATTGGTGTATTCGTTGTCCACCAGGATTCGCAACGAATATGTTTATTTGGCCTCACGGATTAAAGGAGTCGTTTAGGTACACCTCAAAATGTCCACTCTTCAGTGCAAATCTATATTTTGATGACTTAAATCTACCTTTTAATGACTTCTTTGGCTGTACCATTTTAAAGCAATGTACTTATTCTGCGTGTGCGTTCGTTCATAATACTTATTTATGTGCGTGTGTTGTGTAAATTTCGAACGAATTGACCTGATATTATCAAACTTAAGCCCATCTAATGTAGACTTAGAAGAATGTTAATTTTCAGAAAACTTACTTTCGATCAGCAAGTATAATTTGAAAAAAAAGCTATATATTTATCCTAAGTAGTTATAAACCAAGGCCTAACCCTTCGCATATGGAAATGAACATCGGAATAATAGAAAATCTGATAAACGTTAAGTTTTATTTAAGAAAATTATGACATTCGAGATACATCAGTTATTCGAAGCCGTTCGTGAAAGAGTATCCGGAGTAATTAGCTCATCACGCGGAACTTGCAAATCCAATTTGCCAGCGACCTCGCTGCTATAGGGACGTTACACCAACCCGTAACCGCACATATTTAATATCTGACAGAAAGAAATACAATATCCGAAAATATGTTTACATTACACGAAAGGAATGTTTTACTGACACTAAATATGTATTTTAAATGAAATAAAACAAAATTATAATATCTAATCCTTAAACCTTAAATTAATTTTATCAGTTTCAGATATTAATTATTGGGATAATAGTACCAGGTCAATAATGAGTTGAAACTACATCAGAACACATATCAGATCACAGAAATTAGTAATTTTCAATATTTTTTGGGCATGTAATTGTAAACTTAACAGCTCGCAAAAAAATAGATACATGTAATAATTTCACATAATTATTATTTTATACAAAGGAGTACAAAACATGATATTCTTTTATCTAAATAGTCGGCAAACGAGCAGACAAGCCAACTGAAGGTAAGTGACCACCGTCGCCAATGGACATCAGTAAGACTAAAGGTATCACTGATGCGTTACCAGCCAGAAAATAAGTAAGAAAAAAAAATGTACTGGCTCTCAAGCCCCCAGCCGGAACACGACGAGTCGTTTGGCGGCCGACTCAAGCAGGAGGGCGGTAGCGAGCCAGGCGGGCTTCACGGAACGATAATAATACCAGTAATAATATTAATGACTTAATAATAATACTGATAACATAATCCTTACCACCAAGCAGACTGGCTTCCGTCGCCTCTTACGACATCCTGTTCTGCCAGCATGGGAGGGAGTATTCTAGATCGCCCCAATACGGCTCAATGATTTGTTTGATCAAGAATAAAAACTTCGACGTCAGATTTAGTGCACTTTTAAGTCGTTTTGCTCAAAATTGAGTTCCGATTTATTTCATAGACTAACGATATACCGATTTTTGAACAAGAATATATTTATATCTTAAATATAATTATATCGCTTTGTTCGCTCAGTTATTAAACAGCATGCAATTCCGTTCGTGATGTTCGTGCGTTTTGGATTGAGCGAAAAAAAATTGCGTGTCTTTATTATCCGAAAGTCATTATTTCTTACATCACTATTTCCCAGTTTTATCCTCTAACTGAAAATTCCGTTTCATACTTACTTTATTGCTTTGTTCTATTTCATTTCGCCGCATATTTCAATTTTGTGGTCCGTAATGTTGAACACAAGATTCATAATAACTGATGCTCCATAGTAACTATTATTTGGAACTCGTAATCAAGTTAAGGATTTGATAATATTTTTGTTGTTTCTGTATTTATTAAGTATTCAAGTTTTCTTTTCTTTATTCGTTGTCTGAAAGTAGAAGGTTAGGCTATCAATGTTTACATTGTGTTAATAATGAATACTATATAACTAGATATTTATTTACTTCCTTAAACAGAACATCAGTAAAAAAATAACAGAAACATTTCAATAAACTCGTTAAGAGCAAGAAAAACCTTAAGAAGACTTGTAAATCACGCACGATATTAACCATAAATCAGCGATTATCCCGCCAACGGCTGTGAGGTGAGCGAAGCCGATGGTATGGCCACCAAAACAGAGATGATAACACTCGCTTCATAGAAATTTTGGTATGTAAGAAACTCGATTCATCCCTGAATCCAAACTAACCTTCATTCGTAATACACAATGCTGACCAATAGACGAGGCGATGGCTATAGGTCGCACGTAATTCGGTGGATTCAATATCATCCAGTTAATGAAAGAAAAAAAAAATTCTAATAATACTCGTATATAGAGACGAGAAAGATTTCTTCAACAATCGTGCAAGCTATGATGCTGCTTCTAAAATTAAACTTTTAAATATTTTTATTGTTCACCAGTTATTGCCTGATAGCTATTTAAAAAGCAGATTCATTTCTAGATCACCGACACGACGGCAACATCCATTCATTTTATTTATTCATTTTGTCTATTCATTTTTCGGCTAACATGCACATGCATTTTCATCACATCCGTATGAATACCAAGGGAACAAGAGACACGATTTTTATAATCAACTTAATCCATACTAATGACATTGGCAGATTGACACTAGTTTATTCGCACTACATTATCTTTGCTATCATCACAGCCAGACAAACTCTTTCATAGAGCTGGTTATCGGAGATGGCGTGTCAAGTCAATGATGCGGGACTCACGGAATTATACAAGTGCCCGAACCGAAGATTTTGTCGACGCTGGTTACTTTTGTCTGCTACTTATCCTTTAAATATACTATGGTTGATTATTATGATTATTATAATACTGATTATTATTATTATTATAACTGTTATCTAGTCTATCAGATACGACATGCAAATAAAAAAATAAGAAAATTATATTATCCTCCATGCACGCATAATCGACTTAAGGAAAATTTATTCTTAAATAACTACAAATTTTACTACTGACTATCGTTAATACCAGAATATATACCAGTGATAAATTATAGATTACGGGTAACAATAACCGTATAAATGTCGAATTTATGTAAACTATTAATGTAAACGGCCTCTGAGATCGCTAATTTAGAAGCCGCAACCTCACATTAATGTTTTGCACGCCAGTCGCATACAAATGTTAGGCAAAACAAAGAGATAAGCCCCTTTCCTTTTGAGGTGACGCGATCACGCAACACTTTCTCCCTTTGTCAACGTCATAAAAAACCTAACTTTTGACACATTTATGTTATCATAGATGTTAGAAACAATGATGCAAAGTTTACATGATATATTTTTTGTATTTAAAGTTTTTCTAAGCGATTACAAAGTTGTGCGAAATTTGCAGCACTTCGAAGCAGTAACTTTGACCCATAATTTGTTATAGAGTTGAATATATGTTTCATGACGTAAGTTATGGGATGATCCATCCTTTCTTGAATCTTAGTTAACCTCTCCTGCTCCTGTTACCTCCTGTTGAGCGATGAATGAGCATATAGAGTCGATAATGTTGGAGATCGCTGGGCTACTTACTTACTGTACTTCTATATGTCACTTGAATTCTTTACGTACTAGTTTCGTGACAATTAAACTCGATTCCAGGAACTCCAACAGAAAGTAACTGGAGTCATTTCTTCGTCCATTCGTCAAGGATAGATCAAGCATCTACCCCAGAGTTTGTAGGAATTTGTTAAAAATACAAGAGACTCAAACTTGGTGGTAGTTGACGATAGCAAATAAGTATTGTCTGTTCGTGGTGAGAACTTATCTATTTACAACTTATCAATGCAATACGGTGGATCACGATTGGATTATAAATGAGATTCAGAATTTTTTTATTTTGGTATTATTATTCATTTATAATTCAAAATCATTAAATCATTTAGATATTTTCAAATACACTTTTGCACGTCATGTTTTAATTCACTAACATTTCGAACAGGTGTTTTAACATTGAAAAGAAACAGCAAAAGAAACTCCTAAGCACATCTTTTAAATCTACATATAAAAATTACGAAATTTTTAACCTACGCGGAAACGGTTGCGGCACTATTATTTCCACGCATCCTTGTCATTTATATATTTATCGGTACCATAATATCCTTCGCCTACAAGCTGAGCTATAATACGTCGCTTGAAAGTTCCAATAGGACAATCATGTATCAACTTTGGAACCTTATTGTAAAAACGAACACCGAGCCCCACAAAAGAACGCTGAACCTTTTAACGGCGATATGAAGACGTAACGAAATCATGCCTAGTTCTTGTTTCACGATTGTGTATATCAATTCTAAGGCTACGGCGAATACATTTACCATTTTAAATTTTTCTCGCAAAGACTCATGCGACTTTATTGTATAATTTACTCTTTTGTACAATACAAATATTAAATCAACATATTAAGATAACTTTTGATACATTATATACAGCAGGAAGATGTGATCGTCATTTTTCGATATCGAAACTTTAAAATATCATCCATTATTACAACTTCGCGTATTAAATTACTTTCATATAGGTATATAATAAAAATAAATATGCAAGGTCGCCACTTACATCTGTCTCTTTGTATATTTAATTATTTTAACTGCGAAAAGACTTTGATGGACGACCGTTATTAAACTAATACCATATAAAAAAATTAATACGCAAAGTAGAAAAATCTCAAGCATAGTTACGAGATCTTTTCAAGATGTAACATTGCAGAGAATTTATAACGTAAGTTTAGTTACGTAAAATTGTTTGTAATATTATTATTGTTAGACTTATCGTAATACTACTTATTATATTATTGCTAGACTCATTTACCTATGACCCTAAGGTAATCCTTTCTACCTTCTATGTAGATAACATCACAAGACATGCATGAATTAAATCTTAGTCACTTTCAATAGAGAGTAACTCACCACGCCATTATCTCATAAGTGTACAACGCTGTATGTGTATTGATTTGAACTAAAAAATCGATAGAACTCCGTACAACCTAAAAATTATCTTGTAGAATAATATAGTGAATTTCGCTACAATTCAAAAAGAAGTACAGAATCGTAATTTACTTACTCTTAATAAAGCGAAACGCATACATGAATATTCACCAGATAATCCCTTTAACTGCATCCGGTGGCACCGACTGTAGCGAGTTCACTGAATACGATATGCCGCTGATAACGCGTCTCATTAATCGCACGTAGCGATCATCAAACCTACCATCATGCTCGTATAATGGCTAAATGAGCACGATACAACCATAGCACCATTTGATTATTAGCAAACAGACAGCCACACGCCTAGTCGTATTAAATACCGAGTGAGGTCTTATACCGTTACGGCTGCCGTTAGAAATTTTAGGCGACAATATTTTGATGAGGACCGTTCCAAAGACACGTGATAACACACCCAACAAATGATTTGTGGTGTAGAAGGACGGGAAAAGTTCTTTAGAGTGTCGAAGGGATCAGGCATAAGAGGCTGAGGAAATTGAAAATATTACTTGAATATATTAAATAATTTAACAACCTTCCCGCTTCCTCTTAACCAACAATTAGTAGATAATATCTTTTGTGTACTGATGGCCATACTTTTTACATAAAAACAATAAGTCATGTGCGGGATGATAAGTTTACCAACCTGTTGTTAACCTAATAAACGATACTGTTTCATCTGAACGATCGCCAATCTAGATCAACTTAATGATTGTCTTCCTTCAAACAAACTCATTACTCAGATTCATTCATTTGTAAACCAACTTCTAACAAACTCAGATTAAATTCTTGGGTAAATATTCGCTTACTTGATACACGCGGAGAGTGCGGCATGTTAATATGGCTTAATACGATGATCCATTAACATTTTACTTTATTTTTCCATTTCATTTATATTTCGCTACAGTAATCATTATCGAAATACCGGTATATCAACGAGGCATCAGATAGCTTACAATTTTGGGCATTTGGGTTGAAGAGAACTTGCTGCACACCGGATCGTGTTGGGCGTTGAATCATCTACAACAGAGTTGAATTATGATTATTTGTGGGGCTTGATGTACAACTCCTATATAAATTCCCAAAGTTAATACGTAATTTACATTTGAAAAATTCAAGAAACGCTTAAAAGCACAACTCGAAGTAAAGCTTAATACAGCATAGGCGAATACGTAAATAACATAAAAAACGCTTGAAAATAACCAGTTCTGTAGCCAATTCCTCTCAGGTTACTACTTATTAATGTGTTTCACATCAATGTGTTTTTAAAAGATTTACAGAGAAATTTCTTTAGCCTTGTCTTCTTCACTATGATAGGAGTAAAATTCCTTTCGGGAATACTAGCAGTAGCATTAAACGATGTGTAAAGGGTTTGTCGTGCCGGAGATGGCGTTCATGCTTTTATAATGATACTTTATTTAAATTGAATTTATAAAAAGTGATCTTAATAGTAGTAATTGATAAAGCTTATTTAAATTCTACTAAAATATTATGATAAAATATGAAATTATGATTTGTGCGTCACGGTTGAATGATATTGATGGATTCCCATAAAATTCGATTGTATCTAGATAGATACAACCTAGTCTAGATTAGTCAGATGATCAGATTTAGGCCGCCAGGCCAGATTTAGGTGTTTCATCGAACCTGATAGGTATAAATATATCAGTGATGCCTCTATGAAATTTTAATTTGAACGCACTTTTGATTGTTAAAATATTTACAAGCTTTACTGGCTTCATAAATAGAGTTGCAATTTCAAAAACCCGTCACACGCAAGCAACGTTTAACTTTGAAAGTTTTATTTGTACGCCTCTTAAGAAAGTTCTAAGTTCTTGAACACGAACCCTAACGTAGACTTCAGTTTAAATAAGCGCATAAGGCGATCACGTTTCCTTCTCGTATGGGTCGTTTGGACCGCCGCTGTGGTATCGCGAGTCCTCGATTTACTTTCGATTAATTTGTAAATTATGGTCACTGCTCATAGCCAGCTTTACTCGTAAAATATGAAAGTTTAAAGCCAGAGTGAGATGCGGGCTTGTCATACCTTTGAACGATGTATACATAAAAAAAAATTAACGATGCGCGGGCTCGTTTTTACTGAATATTTTGTTTATGTTTATAGATCTCAAAATTGCAGAAATAAACCTAACCCTAAATGGTCATTGCCGTCATTAGCAACAGGGGCGTAGCAGGTGCGTTACTGGTTAAGGAAATAGCTCGCTTGTTGCCTGGCTCTCGAACACTGACAGTATCATTAGGATTAAGCTAGATTGTACAGCGCTCAGAAGCAGTCGACGTAGCTAACCACAGGCCCAGTTGGAGGTTCCGGTTGAGTTTAAAACCTTGATGCCGATCAGAATCTAGCTATCGACTTTCAAGAATTAATTAGAAAAAGTATTGATCCAATTAATAAAATTTTATTAGTAATGTAAAAAACATATACATTGTATGTATGTGGGTAGAAACACGCTAAGGTAAAGTTTGATCTGAAACACAAACACGTGCACAGATGGCGCTTTGGAACTTTAACGTTTATTTTGGTTGCCGAATTTTTGTTGTACGGGATTACATCGGCTCTGTTGTGATTTCTACTTACGTATATCATATGTTCCGCGAATGGCTTATGGGATTCGTGCGTGTGTCGCGACTTTTGTTATTATATTATTGCTTGATGTGTATTTATAAAAGCATTTGACGACCCCGTAGCCCAATAGGTAGTGACCCTGCCGAGCGTGGGGTCCCGGGTTCGATTCCCGGCCGGGGCAGATATTTATGTGACAGATAAATGTTTGTTCTCGGGTCATGGGTGTTTGTGATGTGATAATTGTGTATGTCCATGTCACCCGCAACACAGGGAATCCTAGTGCGGGGGTGTGAGTGTGTGAACGTTTATTTATTTATTATTTATTTATATACCTAGTGTATTTTAACTTAATTTTGATTTGAAATTATAATAAGTATTATTACTGATAGCGCTTTGTCTTCGACCGGCAAACGAGCAAAGGTAGGAGCAGGAGTGAGATATGATAGTGAGTTATCCCGAGTGCCCATATATGTAGATGATAACCCATTATGCACCCATATTAAAACTCCTTGTGTTATTTATGCATTTATTTAATACTTCATTGCACTAATCTTAAAATAAAAGGGGTACAAAGGGGCTTAATTATTAGGCAGTAAGTCCATTCTTCACTAGATCAAACTTGGCTATGTATGTTTATTGACTCCAACATACAAATAAATTCTCTGAAATCAATTACATAAATACATTAGCAGATACAAATATAAATATCTTATTTGTGAGCATAGGTATACAGATATGGTAAGCGAAGTCCTCTATGTTCGAACCTTTTAGACATTATTACAAATATGAAATATACGGTTAAATCACTGTCAGAAAAAATCAATAATTATGTAATAAGATTTACAAATGATCATAACGTGATTGCACACTTTTCCTTAGTAATCCTTAGTAATGCTGTATTTGATATTATAGAATAAAGCCATAGATGTGTTTGCAAATATAAACCCAAGACTCCCACGAAGACTACTACACGTAACATAAGCCACTATGGCAACGCGGCTACAAAATAGGTAACAACTAAAACTGCTTTCTAAGCTCTAATCAAAAATACATACGATTTTCCCCGGCCTACTTGACATGTTTACTTGACCCGAAGCTCTTTTAAGCGCAACCGAAAGATACATACAAGTCGGGAATAAGCAACTTCTTTTGACATTAGTCTGTACACATCATTATACTTTGTGAATTGAATACCGCGTACGTTAGAAATTAAACTTTATGCCCGTCTTTTTAAAGCTTATTTTGCACAAAGTTCGCTGTAAATTAAGTTCTTTCTGCGGCAAATGAAACAAATACGCATTGGTTAGATGTTTGGGTTAGAGTGTCGGGGAGCCAGTAATAAGGAGATCCCCGCTTTTATCTTGGCTGACAACAGGTCGGTGATGTCTTTGGTATTCTGGATATAGTGTATCAGTGATTTCTTATCACCTAATGACTCATTTACTCCTCTGTCAGCTAGTGACAAAAACGTATAATTAGCAAGCACAAGCATAATTCATAAACTTTTGAGTCAACAGACTTTGAACATACAATAAGTGAATTCCCAGATAAGAAGCATAGTTTTACGTACTCATTATTATAGGATTGATTCTTACTATTAAGTTGTTTTCATTTTCAGCTGGCCTTTAGACATTCTTAGCCCACTGCCCAATAAGTCACTCATTGTGATTCATTATATTGCATATCGCGTATCGTGTTTCGTAATATCGCGCTGCTTCAGCACCAGTTGGTCAAAGTATTAATGTCCAACCTAATTGTTCCTCGTTTTTATGTTACTCTAATAACAATGTGGATCAACGGCTTATCGGTTTCTATAAATAACCCGGCCTGGGTGCTTCATCTATCCCGAGTCCAAACTAACGATCTGTGTGTACGTGTATTTGCTCCGCTGTAAAAAGTACGAGGTTATGGTGACATCGCTGTACTAATCAGTTAAATCTGACGATAAACATCACAGAGTGAGTTTTTTACCTACCTGTTAACATTAAAATTCTTTCATGATACGTGATTCCATTGGTGTTACGTACATACATAAGAACTGGTGATAATTTACAATACAATACAATACAATACAATACAATACAATACAATTTACAACCCACCAGCTCGTCTGTAGACCACTGACAAAAAAAATTTATATTAAAACTGCAAGAAAACGGACAAACCATCTGATTGTAAATGGTTATTACCTATGTACATATGTCGCCTATTGACATAGGTAATATCAGGAGTTACCACTGCAACGCCGGCCCTGGAGAAGAGCTTTTTTTACATCTTCTTTAAAGAACTCATATCATAGTGCTCCGAGAATGTGTCAGAAGAAAGTTTGTTCTTCTATTTACATTTACGTGAAAAACGATCGCGAGAATCGGACCGTAGAGGACGTTGGTTCGGTTTCGGTTTACTTGCTGGCAGTAAACTTTCTTTTAAATTCTGGGGTGGTTGGATGCTTACATTCGTAGACTGATGACCAGGTCTAGTAAAGAAGTCCTATCACATCGGCTACTAGAACAGCGCATGTGATTGGATCCTCCGAAGCAAAATAATGCTGCCACCTGTGATACGAACCCCGGATTTCTCTGAGTCCATCCCAATCTGTCAATTTATAGTGCCTAGTCTAGAGCCCTAGGTGTGCACCAAAGGTACATTTAAAGGGACGTCGATCGCCACATGGTAGTCTAATGGAAGTCAATAAAAGGTCTAAGAAACAATGTGAGGAATTCTGGTCAAATTAGTCACTACCTGAGTGAGCTTATTGGTCAAGGAGAAGTAATAAAGAGCTCTCCAGATGAAGTCAGTAATTCTAGACCAACCAATCTGTGTGGTGGCCGTTAAATTCCCGCAAATTTATTTACTCCGCCGACGGGCCCTTTTTCAGCGCCCTGTTGGTCGACCGCTGGACGTGCTGGTCGGAAGATGAAGTAATTTGGTCGCCCACAAATAATAAAAGTATTCATCTAAATGTAAAAATTAAACTAAAGATTTTTATTTCTAATAATTTATTGCTCTATGTACTAGTTTATTAAAAGAAGGTAGCCTGACATCTCCATACAATAAAAAGGCCAAACGAGAAACATATGACGATGTAGACGAAAATCCTCATATCATAAGTCCTAAAACAATTCCAATACGAAACACAAAGCAGCTTGAGGCATTAGGCTTAAGCGGTTAAGCTTTGTAAGCGCTTCATTTTAACTTCAATAACATTGAATTCAATTTACTCTACAAAACCATTATGATGGCAATTCCACGTTCATTTGCAACACCTCAAGCATAATTGTATGTTTGCCGCAAGACGAATGGCCTCAAATTGGCAAAGTTAAATTGTAAACGCTGCGACGGAATTAGTTCAACCGAATGTTTGCTTTTTGCAATGGACTCGCCGTGATTTATGCTGAAATGGTAATAAATTTATATGGGAAAAACTAATTTGCAATAATCCAGATTCAAATTTGTTTGATAAGGTAGTACAAAGTGTTGGAGATTTCATTTACAATTGTGTTTGGTATAGATTTTAACGTTTAAGCTCTACTTTTCTCTGAAACTCCCGGGCTCGACAGACGTTGTCCTTTCCAAACGTTGGCTTGCATGCTGTCAGTGGTTCAGCAAACTTTTTTTCTCTATTCTAATTTTTGATAAACTATATCCTAAATAAAATTTTACTAAAACTATACAAACAGAGCAACTTGCAAAAAATTTCATCAAAATCGGTCCAGCAGTTTAGGAGAAGTTCAGTGACATACAGATACATGTACAGTAGATTGTTATTTGTAAAAATTTCGGTCCAATTACGTCAACGTAGAGAAATTCCTTACAGTTAACTCTTGAAAGCCACTAATGGTAGATAAGCCTGTGATCTTTATTTTTAGTTTGTATCACGGCCTTAAGTAACGCATGCAAGTGAACATACAGTTAACAGGTTAATTTGTCATGAGTGTCACATTCAAGATAGATAGTCACGATTCATGAAACTGAGTCGAAACAAATGTATACCATATAAAAAAAAGTTTACAATTTGTTACAGTTTAAGTGTATAATTTCCGTGGTTATATAAATTTAAAAGAATAAATAAATAATAATAATAATAGGCAACCAAGCCATCTGATGGTTAGTGATCACAGTCGCACATTAACATTAATAACACCAAAGGCGTCATTAATGCGTTGCCGGAAAAGAAATAACAAAAAAGAAAGAAAGAAATTACTGGTTCTCAAGCTGCCAACCGGAACACGACGAATCGTTTGGTGACTGACTCTAGCAACAGGGTGGTAGCTAACCAGGCAGGCTTCACGGAAAGATAATAATACGAGTAATAATATTAATGGCTTAATAATAATATAAGCCTAAATTGCTTACGTACATTGTATTTTTGTAGCGGGTAACTTCGAATTTAATTGTAAGTAAGGCCATCTTGTTGTAAGAACTGTCATTTCGGTTTTGTTGACGATTGACACCTCGGTGTTTCCTTGTACAACTATCAGTACTTTGTGATTTGTGCATAAATAATTTGCTTACATCGATTGTTAGATTCGATCAAATCGAGGGGGTGAAAAAGCCGTTGAATGGCTTTACACTTCAGTGTCAGAAACATAGGTCACTCCCCGATCAAGTGGATTGACGACCTGCAAAAAGCGAAGAAGTGAAGAGGCCCAGGACCGGTCAGAGTGGTGCCAATTAGGGGAAATTTATGTCCAGCAATGGACTATCAGAGGCTGATAGATAGAGATAGATATTTATTTTGGAAATCCTAAGATTACATATATTTACATTACGGAGAAATGCTTTATCGCATTATCAGATCATACAAACATAACCCTCGACCTATCAATGTAATTCAAATATTAAAATCCTTGGTTTCACTGACTCTAAAAAAATGATTTATATATATATTGTTAGCAGCAAAGTGACGTCACATCCGTTAAGAGGAGGGGATGGCGGAGAGTCACCGCCAAGCACATATGTATATAAGACGATGAGCGCTCGTCTAGGGACACTTATATTTGTGGTGAACGTTTTAAGGGGAAATTCTGCCCGTTTGAATAGTCAATTCTGTTTCGTCTTATATTTGTTTAGAATTTATTTACAACAGTCTGTTTGATTTTTTATTTCGTGATTTATAAATTTCACCATTTAAAATACTCGTGATCTTAATTAATTTCTTATTTTTATTTATTTAGTCTCGTTTTTGCTAAGATCAGAAGTGGGATAGTTCTCACGTCCCCTGACCCGTTCCAAAGCAGATTAGCTATTCAATTTTAAAAATCTTTTTTTTTAAATTTTTTTGAAAGTGTGCAAGTGGTAATTTTATGTGGTAAGGTGATAAAATCTGGTGAGTACGTTCCAGTTTGATTACTGTAGGAGACGATAGCGTATTTTCAAATACATTGTTTGTGTAGCTTTGTCGTTACTCGATATTTTTGCCTACCCTCAAGTTAATTGGTATCTTTTGTCTTCAAACTTTTGTCGTGAAAACGAAATTAGTCATAATGGTGATGTAGTCGTGTGGATTTCTACATCTTTATTAAAATATTTTGGATGTGCTCACAAACCTACTCTGAGTTTAGAAAGGCATTGGTGATCGGGAAGTCGAATCCACTTTTTAATTGTGATGAGGTGAGCATTTGTCTTGGAGTGCATCGGACGCGCTACTTTAGGAGCCGAGTCCCTAGGCCGAGGATAACTATATGTCTTGGAGTGCATCGGACAGTAGTTATCTTAGGGGGGACTCTGGGTCGAGGACATCCAGTTGTCTTGGAGTGCATCGGACAGTGGATGTCCTGTAGAGAATTTTGGGCTTGGGTTAACTATGTCTCCGAGTGAGTCGGACAGGTTTCCCCAGAGGGGACTCTAAGTCTGGGATAATTGTTTATCTTGGAGTGCATCAGATACGTTATCCTAGGTGGTCGAGTCCCTTGGTTTGAGACAGGGATTGACTTAGCTTAGAGAATATCGGAAACTTTATCCCAGTGTGCTCGGAAACTTTACTTTGATGGTTAGTCGTCCTGAAGTGATCATCAATCCCGATTAATACAATTTTGTGGGTGCTCGAGTCTGGTGAAATTCTGGTGTATATCGACAATGTTCTAAATTTCCGTTTTTGTGCACGGAAATTGAGTATCTCTGTTGACGTATAAGTCAAGGTCAGGTTAGGCCGAGTCAAGATAAAATTAAAACACTAATTGGCTGCAGCGGCAGCACATGTCCAACAGTTCATGGTGCTCTGGAAGGGTGAATGGACTCCAGGAGAATGCGCTGCTTTCTTCGATTGTGCAGACCAATCAAACGGTATGTCCATAACAGAAGTTGACGTTGAGAATGCACCGAACGTGCAGAGCCGCCAAAACTGTGGTGATAAGGGAGGATCATCTGCTCCTGACGGGGACGTCAGGGTGTCAGGAGAGGCCGTGTTAGCAGCAAAGTGTCGTCACATCCGTTAAGAGGAGGGGATGGCGGAGAGTCACCGCCAAGCACATATAAGACGATGAGCGCTCGTCTAGGGACACTTATATTTGTGGTGAACGTTTTAAGGGGAAATTCTGCCAGTTTGAATAGTCAATTCTGTTTCGTCTTATATTTGTTTAGAATTTATTTACAACAGTCTGCTTGATTTTCTATTTCGTGATTTATAAATTTCACCATTTAAAATACTCGTGATCTTAATTAATTTCTTATTTTTATTTATTAAGTCTCGTTTCTGCTAAGAATATATATATATTCTAATAGAATATATATATATATATATATATGTGTGTGTGTGTGTGTGTGTGTGTGCGTGTGTGTGTGTCTAGTATTGGTAGAAGAATTTTTCTATGGTTCGTAGTTGTAGATGGACAGGCTGCGCCATGGTGAGTCACCCACGCTACTATGCATAATACGAGTATCACGTACGGCACCGTACGAGGATCCTTGTACACGCTTGTTGACTTGCAATCATTATATTTGTATGTTAATACAATTTCCCTATAATTAGGGAGCCAGTCGCAAGATGCGGCACCCCCGCTTTCTTTTCGGTCGGGAACGCATCGGAGATACCTTTCATATTCCTGATGAACATGGGCGACAGTAACCACTTACCATCAGGTGGCGGGTCAGCTCGTTCGTCGACTAGCTACTTAAAAAATGATCCATGAAAAAAAAATCTTTCCGACCGTGTAAAAGCCCTTCCCACCATATAAAGCACCTTGGAGATTAAATGCGCCCGGGAAAAAATACCTTATAACTTTACTATGAGGAACCTGACGCCCTCGCTTCGTTTTTTGTGGTCAACATGATGATGATGATACTGGCTTAAAACTAAAGTTGGACAGAATCCCTAATACTACAGTGTAATATAATAATATACTTCATAAATAAATTATACGAAGAAAAACGAATACTAACATTTTCACCGCTACTTTCACGTAGGATTATTCCCCACAATCCATTCACAAGTACTTACCCTCAACCATAAGAACTTTTTGTTCTACCGCCACTAAATAGGCCATATGTAGAACCAAAGTACAGAAAAACGTCTTATCCCGAGCAAAAGCATATCAACGCGAAGAAAATAGCAGAGAAACTGTGTTTATTATTCAAGGCATGGCCTGTAACACTCGACACTTAGCTTGCGGGAACAATAACTACACTATAGTGGGAATAGTATAACAATTGTTATGATTTTTATTAAACACGCTCAAAAACGCTATACATTTCTGATAAAGTGAGATGTTTTTTGATACTTTAAATAACAATGCAAACATAGCAAGCAATGGAATACAAATCTAGGTTTTGCATTAATTTAGAAATTTCCAAGGTACGTTGTGGTGAACAGCATACACATCACGTCTCGAGAGATCTAGCTGAGTGTATTTCATGTCTACGCTTGTTTAAGGCGTGTTTAAATAACCATACTTTTATTAAATACTAGCAAACCGCCGTCGCTTCGCCTCAGAAAAACTACGGCTTAAGCTTAAAAATATATAATTTTTTCTTTCTTTATGGACGGATATCAGTTGAGCCATTTCGGAGATTAGCGCGCACAAACGCTCAGACAAACACAGACAAAAATTCTAACAATTATTCTTTTGGGTTCTATTGCATTAATAAAGGTTCTTAATAATATTTTTTCTCATATATCCTTCATGTACAGAAAGTAATGTGTTACAATTTTATTATATGTACAGATTTGATGAAGGTTAAAAAGTTCATTGAGTTTCTTCACAAATAACCACGGCAATACTATCAGGTGGGATTATATTCAAGCATTAAGACTACGTAAATGTGAAAAAACCTCAAATTTTCAGTGTTTTTGTCCATTTTTAGAGATTGTCGAACAGATACGCTACCTTGGAGTTGTCGTCGACCATAAACTTACCTGGACTAAACAAATAGACATGGTAACAAATACAGTTGGAAAGCTGATTCCAATCTTTAGACGTCTCAGTGCTATTGGCGAAATAAATACTATAAATATTGTTTATCAAGCTCTGTGTCAATCTGTTATAAGCTACGGCATTGTTGCTCGGGGTGCTGCCTATAAGTCTCACCTATTAAGACTAGAATGGGCGCAGTGTGCCATACTAAAAACCTGTTTAAAAAAACCATATCGTTTTGTAACCGATTTATTATGCAGTACATACAACTGTAAAATTTCATAAAAACTCAAAATTTACAGTTACAAAAAGTTCACGCAAAGGCAAGTGGGATATCTCAAAAATTAAAACAAAATTTGCACATAAGTCATATTATTATCTTGGACCTTACATTTATAATAAATTAAACAATATACTAAACCTAAAAAACTTGAACAAAATAAAATATAAATTGATACTACAAGACTAACTTAAAAAATTAAATTACCTCCAAACAGAACAGATTCTTGTCACATTTTTTTTAATTTGCACACAATCACAGAAGGGGAAATTACATTGAACAAACACAATCACTCACACGCACTCATAAACACACCCACACGAATGTACACACTCACTCGCACATATACTATCATACACACACACTGACTCACATATGTACACCAATATACGCACATAGCGAATTTCACACACACACCAGTTATTATCAAGCGAATGTTACCACATGAATAAATACATCATTTCTGTAATGGTCAAATTATGTGTATTCAATGGTTCACTACCAGCTTTGTAATGATAACAAACCGGTTTTTTTATTTCTTTTAATATGTATTATTTAACAACTATATATCTTCAATTATTTATGGTGTAGTACTTGTTAATCGTCTTATGTTCCTTTTTTTACAACACAGACTAAGTAATATTGTCAACGAGGGAAGCATTGGTCATTGCACAACACAGGGAATCCTATTGTGGGACCAACGAGCAACTTAATGTACATTGTCTACTTGTAATAAATAAATAAATAAATACAAATTACTTCATAATAAGTAAACAATGCAAGTAAACAAGTATTCGGTCTACAAGTTAGTTTGTGGTATTCATGACTGTTTGTGAAATTTAGTGTCGAATGAATTCTATCCCACAGTGATAATACTGTCACGTGAGCACACACACGTGAATGTTCATTATTATTCTGAGTGGAGATCCAGGCCCACCGTTAGGGTTGTCACGATGAACAAAAATACTATATTGTCATATTAAGCACTTATGACGCAATTTCTTTCTCATAAACGGGTGAAATGCTGTCACTCCCAGTAAAGATATAGTAAGACTGTGCATTATTCCAGGCTATTAAGAAAATATTCTCACAAACCACGATTACAAAGCACCATATTTTAATAACGACGTTTTAATTAATTCAAGTATTTGTCCTAAAAAGCATTGTTGTGTATTAGAAGCTTGACGAACAATAAAATTCTCGAGGCGTTTCTACCAAAATCTCTCTCTTTTTTACCATCTGATTTAATTTGATTTCGATGTTTCTTGCAGCGTTCGTCGCAGTTGTAAAACTAAAGAGATTTTAAAATCGAGTGGCTATGAAGTGAGTCCTCAAATAAAATGTTTTATAGCGAAGTGTCCAACCTCAAAATTGTTATAAGTAACTACATGAATAAATGTTAAAACTACTCGATACATTTTAGAACATTAGATAGTAAGTTATGTTAAAAAATATATACATTGCATATTCACATTAAAATAAATACTTTACGGGAAATAAAATATGTTTTTAAGTACCATCAAAGGAAGAAATACTTTTCTTAACAGGTATTTAGAGGCCATTTACGTAACGTAATTAAATATAATAGACTTTACAAAATGGTTGTTAGCTATTCGTTTAGCAGTGTCATATTCATCTTTAATCCGAAGTGGGTGAGATGTATTCATCCCCTAAGTGGCGTGGGCGGCTGAACTGTGTTATAAAAATAATTACATTCCGCGTTATGGAGAACTCTCCGTTAGTGAAGCGCTACGCCATTTTTTTAAAACTGTTATGAGTGTGATGCTGTGAAAAATATTATGCTGAATAACAGGTATATTTTAAATCCTTGTATAACGTTTTTTTGTGTAAAACAGTGCCCGAGTTCGGCTAAAACTCCTGCAATTTAGGTTCCGTGCAAAACAGTATAATACACTAAATCACCATAATTCCTAATCACTAGATCAACTAACGAAGAAAACTGATGCCAAGAGATATATCACATGGGTGTTCCATCCACTAGCAGTCTGTCAAAAGCGGGATTAACAGGATTCAAGGGATTCATAAATCAACACGAGACCATCAACATAGTTGCAGGATTTAAAAGCTGATACAGTTTGCTGTCCTTGACTTTTTATTAAAAAAAATAATTATGGTGATAAGCGGTAAATGGTAAATCCGTCGTCCATGGATTTCAGTATGACCAAGGGTATCACCGAAGCGTTGCTGATTGAAAAGAGTCGATTTTAGAAAGACAATGATTGTTAGCTAGGCTGACAAAAGACCCTAAACCTAATAAATACCACCGGGAATAAAATGGATGGTATAGCGCTCAGTGACCTCCAACAAGGAATACAGGCTTCTTCAATTTCATAACAAAGAATAAATAGAAGACGTGTCAATTTCACTGGACCAAATGAGTTTGTTAGGTAGTAAGCGAATGGATGGATTACTCAGGCTTAGCAACAGAGGTTTCTCCAGTGTGGAACCTTAACAATGTACACCCGAAAATTTGACATTGCAAATTTTATTTACCTTTATTGACACCAAATTCAAATTCAAAATCATTTAATCATATAGGTATTCAATAAATACACTTATGAACGTCATTTTTTGTTTCTACCACCGTTTCGAAAAGGTGCTTTAACAATGAGGAGAAGAAACGGCGAAAGAAACTCCTCAGCACATCTTCTAAACAACATATGATAATTACAAAAGTTTAAACCTGTGTGGAACTGGTTTCAACACTAATTTTGTCCAGGCATCCTTGTCATTCATGTACTCATCTATACTATAATATCCTTTGCCTATAAGCTATATTTTAATGTGACGCTTAAAAGTTCCCATGGGCAACTCGCGTAGCGACTTAGGAATCTTATTGTAAGAACGAAATCCAAGCCCCATAAAGGAACGCTGAACCTTTTGTAAACGAAATGCAGATGTAACCAAATTATGCCTATTTCTTGTTTGATGATTATGTGTATCACTTTTCTGCTTAAACGTATTTAATTTTTCTTTAAATAAATACTAAATTACTATATATATACTGTTTGGCTACGGTGTTTTTTTTTATGTTAATAGCCGACAAACGAGCAGACGAGCCACCTGATGGTAAGTGGTCACCGTCGCCCATGGACATCAACAAGACCAAAGGTATCACTGATGCGTTGTCGGCCAGGAGGAGAAGAATAGAAAGCAAGTACATATATTGCTTTAAATTTTTCTATTAATGGCTCATGCAACTTTAATCTGTAAGCTCTCATTGCTCTTTTCTGTAATATAAATATTGAATCAATGTCCGCTGATTTACCCCACATTAGGCTACCGTAAGACTATGAAAATAGGCAAAATAAACAAGTCTAGCGGTCTCTACATCAGTAATCAGTCTTATCTTCCTAATAGCGTAGACAGACCTACTAAGTTTACTTGCGAGAACCGATATATGGGCGCCCCACTGAAGCTTACTATCTAAGGTGATACCTAAAAAAACTGGAGATTGTTTCATAGGCAGTGTTTAGTTATTTAATTTAAGGGTTTTGCCTACCTTCTGCACATTTGGTAGTGCAAACTCTATACACTTCGTTTTATTGGCATTTAGAAGTAAGTTGTTTATTGGAAGTCAATGCGATGCATGGGACAGAGCACTGTTTACATCGTCAAAATTTTATTTATTTCTTTGAGTCTTAAATATTAGAGATGTGTCATCAGCAAAGAGTACAATGTCCGCATGTTTGCTAATAAAATACGACAAATCGTTAATATAAACCAGAAAAGGAAAGGACCTAGAATAGAGCCCTGTGGAACACCCATTACAATCACGATCCCGATGATTTGGTATCATTTACATTAACACATTGAACCCTACCCTTGAAATAGAACGCAATCAAATTGAGAGCATTGTACTTGACGCCATAGTGGCTATGCTTAAGAAGTAACGATTCGTGCTCAACACAATCAAATGATTCGTGCTCAACACAATCAAATGCTTTGGACAAATCGCAAAAAACACCTACAGCATTCTGTGATGCCTCCCAGGCCTCGAATATGTTTAGTGAAGCCGTATTGATCATGGTGAAGTAAGTCATTTCTGTTGAAATGTTCAAGCATTTGATTTAGTAAAATCTTTTCAAAAACTTTACTAAGTGTAGGTAAGATAGAAATTGGTCTGTAATTTTTACAATCTGATTTATCACCGGATTTAAAAAGCGGAATCACTTTGCTGTGTTTCATTAGATCCGGAAAAGTAACTAAGTCAACACACTTATCATAGATTAGTGTAGGTGGGGGGCTGTGACATCTATTACATTGTGGGCACCTTCGTCCCACATTCATACGTATTTATGTAGTTTATAATATATATTACATATACACACTCACTTACACTTATGTATGTATTATATTATGTTTATACTTTATATACATTACACATTACATATCACACACATACATACACCCACTCAAACACACCATCCTCCTTACCATAACTGGTAACACCCATCATTACCATAACTGGTGACCCGTTTTTGAACACTGAACAATGAGTGATAGTGACTATAGTGACTATAATTGTGACGATAGTTTTAACGATTGCGGTCATAGTGATGACTCGACGCTTTGCGCCGCCCGCGCGCAAAATGGCCGCGCTCGCGTATCTACGCGGCGCGCATCGACTAGGCGCGCAGCAGATAGCCGCGCAAATTTGCCGCATGCGCCTTTTGGCGCGTATACAACCGCAGCAGCATCAGCAGCAACAGCAGCAAACAGCACCAGCTCATTCTTCAGAGTGCCACCATTTGATCCGGAGGACCCGGAGCTTTGGTTCGCGCTTCTTGAAGGACAATACGCGTACTTTCAAATTACGGACGACTATACAAGGTACAATTTCGCAATTGCATACCTTACCATGAGCCAAGCGAAGGTCGTGAGGGATTTTATTATCAATCCTCCGACCACCGACCGTTACGAGGGATTTAAAAATATTTTAATCGCCCGCCTCACCATTTCACAAGCCAAGCGGATCGAGCAACTCCTCGAACAAGAAGAGCTTGGTAGTAGGACGCCGTCACAGTTCTTGCGTCACTTGCAAGACCTGGCGGGTCCACAAACACCACATCATTTAATCCGCACAATTTGGTGTAGCCGCCTACCACACGCGATACGGGCAGTATTGTCCACGCTGGCCACCGACACACTTGAGCAGTTGGGAGACATGGCGGACCGCCTGCAGGAGATTTCTGCTCCCTGCCCGGTCGCCCCTACCATTGCTCCACCTACACCTTCGCCCGTGGACATCGCAGCCACGCAGCTCCACGAGCTGAGTAGCATGGTGCAGCACCTGGCGCGTGAGGTCGACAGATGCACTACGGCTCCGCGCCATGCTACCAACCGCACCAACTCACAACCACGCCCATCTACATCCCAACGTGCACATGCAACGCGCACCAAGAAACGTGTGGCCACTGCAGCCACTGCACCGACGTCGCAACGGCAGCCAATAGTGATGGCCACAACCGAATGCCATACACCAACAGCAGGACGTCTATTCGTGACCGACCGTTCCTCGCGTGTGCAATCCCTAATAGATACGGGAAGTGATTTGTGCGTGTATCTCAGTTCAGCTCTTAAAGACCGCCGCCCAAAATCAAATTTTAAATTATGTGCGGCTAACGGTACAAATATAGATACATTTGGTTACGTGAACCTAAAACTAAATTTAGGCTTAAGGCGAGACTTCACCTGGCGTTTCACGGTTGCGGACGTCACTAAAGCAATTATAGGCATCTACTTTTTAAGCCATTACAATTTAGTAGTTGACTGCCGCAACCAACGCCTTGTAGACAATACAACAACTTTGTATACTAATGCCAACTTAGCAAATACTACTGTATGTTCTGTCAAGGTTGCGACGGGTGACACGAGGTACCATGCACTACTTGGTAAGTTTCCGGAAATCACACGCCCTTCCGGCACACCAGCGACTCCAAGGCACTCCGCGGTTCACCACATCCGCACCACACCCGGCCCACCTGTTTCGTGCACACCACGTCGCCTCGCTCCAGACAAGCTCAAAATAGCTAGGAAGGAATTCGAACTCATGCTCTCTAACGGCACAGCACGTCCTTCCGAGAGCCCGTGGGCTTCGCCGCTGCACCTCGCTCCTAAAAAGGATAATGGTTGGCGACCTTGTGGCGATTATAGGATGTTGAACGCACGGACCGTTCCCGACCGTTATCCTATTAGGCACATCCACGACTTTGCCCATAATATAGCTGGTAACAAAGTTTTCAGCACCATCGACCTAGTTAAAGCCTACAACCAGATCCCGGTCTACGAGGAGGATATCGCGAAAACAGCCATAACAACACCTTTTGGTCTGTTTGAATTCCCTTACATGACTTTTGGGCTCCGAAACGCAGGGCAGACTTTCCAGAGGTTCGTTGACGAGATGACTCGACGACTTCTTGGTGTTCTCACGGGACGAGGATGAACATGAGCGCCACCTTCATCAACTGTTCACACGGATGAACGAATACGGCATCCTCGTCAACACCTCAAACTGCGTCTTTGGCGCGCCTGAGGTAGACTTTTTAGGTTACCGCATCTCCGAGTCCGGCACGAAACCTCTGGAATCCAAGGTACAGGCCATCAGGGAATTCCCCCCACCCAAAACCGTCAAGCAACTTCGACGTTTCTTGGGGATGATTAACTTTTACAGGCGTTTTCTGCCACACGCGGCATCCATCCAGGCCCCATTAAACGCGTTGCTTGCCGGTTCAGTGAAGGGGTCGCAGCCGGTTAATCTTACTGGTGACTCTCTTTCAGCTTTCGACCGGTGTAAGGAGAGTCTTGCAAATGCAGCACTGCTCGCACACCCGAACTGCAACGCTCAATTAAGTTTAGTCACAGATGCGTCCGATTTAGCAATGGGTGCAGTAGTGCAGCAGCTTAAAGATGGTGAGTGGCAGCCTCTTGCATTCTTCTCACGCAACTTAACTCCATCGCAACAGAAATACTCGCCCTACGATCGCGAACTTCTGGCGATATACGAGAGCGTGAAGTACTTCCGACACTTGCTAGAAGCTCGACACTTCGCAGTCTACACTGACCATAAGCCGCTCAGTTTTGCTTTCCATGAACGGAAAGTCAACTGTTCGACACGTCAGTTCCGTCATCTTGATTTCATCTCGCAGTTCACGACCGACATCCGTCACATCTCCGGTAAGGATAATGTGGTGGCGGACACATGTTCACGCGTCGATGAACTGCAGCTGCCAGTTGACTTCGACACACTCGCGGAGTCACAAGCAGTGGACCAAGAGCTTCATCAGTACATAAGCGGAGAAAAATCACTGCGCCTGAAGAAGCTCACCATCCCTGGCAGCAGTAGGGAAATGTACTGTGACGTCAGCACACCAACACCACGGCCTTTTGTACCACAACCTTTACGTAAGCAGTTATTCGACAGTCTTCACGGTCTAAGCCACCCAGGTCCCAAGGCCACCGCCCAACTGGTGGCCGAACGCTTTGTTTGGCCTGGGGTGCGCAAAGACTGTCGCGATTGGTCACAAAAGTGCCTAGCGTGTCAGCGTGCTAAGGTGAATCGCCACGTGTCAGCACCTTTGGGCACGTTCGATTTACCTCGCGCTCGATTCGCATTTATCCACGTGGACATTATAGGTCCCCTACCACCATCACAGGGGTACCGCTACTGCTTGACCGCAGTGGACCGCTTCACCCGTTGGCCGGAAGTAACACCAATGGTAGATGTCACCGCGGAGACGGTCGGTAAAGCGTTGCTATCGTGGGTATCCAGATTTGGATGTCCTACCGATATCGTTACCGACCGGGGCCGGCAAATCCAATACCTTCCAATACCTTGGAATAGTGATTGGATTCAAACACCGCCACACCACCGCCTACCATCCGGCGTGCAACGGGATGGTTGAGCGATTCCATCGTCAACTCAAAGCAGCTATAATGTGCCACGCGGAGAGTAACTGGGTCGAAGCCTTGCCCTTTGTGCTCTTAGATATCCGGTCTTCTTTTAAAGAGGACCTACAGTCCTCGTCGGCCGAACTGGTGTACGGTGAGCCACTGCGTCTGCCGGAAGAATTCTTCCAGGCATCTGCTCCCGGAACCACCGACATATCGGAGTTCATAACATGCCTAAGACACATAGCGGCCAAGATTCGACCCACACCTGCTGCACGTCACACTAATAGCAAAACATTTATTCATAAGGAGTTGCAGGTTTCGAGCCACGTCTTCTTACGAGACGACTCAACCAGAGGGTCCTTACAACCACCTTATACAGGTCCTTACAAAGTGCTCGAACGTAGTGATAAGACTTTCAGAATACTGGTTAGGGGCAGGGAGGTCACAGTAACGATAGACCGACTCAAACCGGCCTACCTACTCGTAGACCCATCCCCCACCAACAATCCCATCCCTACTCCTAAGTTCCCTCCGGCTCCCATACCCACTCCTACTCCGACTCCCGCTCCCTCACCCGATCCACCACCTGCACGGTCGAACACCCTAGTTCCGGAAGGCGGCAAAAGAACTGGTTCCGGCCGCAGAGTTCGTTTCCCGGACTACTATCGACCGTAGACACGGTCTCTGGGGGGGAGTGATGTGGGCACCTTCGTCCCACATTCATACGTATTTATGTAGTTTATAATATATAATACATATACACACTCACTTACACTTATGTATTATATTATGTTTATACTTTATGTACATTACACATTACATATCACACACATACATACACCCACTCAAACACACCATCCTCCTTACCATAACTGGTAACACCCATCATTACCATAACATTATTTATAATTTTAACTGATATTCCTCACAGGTCACCAGTACTTTTAACATTTAGTGACCGAAAACTTTTAACTACTTCTAATGCTGTAGTAATGTTTAAATTTAAATAAAAAAGTACATTCAGTATCATATTTTCTTAATTAAAAGCTTCGTCCGGCGATGAAGTAAGTGAGTTAGTCAACGTAACAGGTATATTTTGAAAGTAATTTCAAAAGCGGTTGCTACCTCATTATCAGATGTGATTTTAATATTATTTACCACCAATTCATATTTTAGGTCGCGTAAATTATTCATTCCGGTCTAATTACTAATAACATTCCACGTAGTTTTAAGTTTATTGTTGGAATTTTGAATTTTTTCCCTAATAAATATTGCTTTAGCTTGAATGCCAACCGATTTAAAAATTTTAAAATAAGTCTTGACATGTTCGAGAAAAGACGGTGCCCTATTGAATTGTTTTTCACCATACAATTCATACCACTGACTTCTGCTTTTAAAAATACCTGCTGTTGCCCAATCACTGAATTTATATTTTTTACTCACATCTATCAACGCTGGCTGCTACAATTTTTTAAATGTAAGAAATTTGGCATTTTTTAATTGATATGGGTAAAAATATCACAACTTAACACTAGAAACGACCCTAAACTGATTGCACTATAGTAGTTTGTACTACTTAAGTAGTAATTACGTACGTAAATAGTACTTGGTAAAAAGGCAAAAAAATGGGCCTTAACTCAACCCGAATTTCAGGAAAAAAATTATGACAGATACCATCTTTACTGGGTTGGTTTCTTCAAGGGATAACCGAACACTTAATGCATCTTCGACATTATCCACCATACACTTCAGAATACGTTCATACGCTCTTGTTTTCGGTGGCCCATGAACATGTATCAAACTTAATAACTGTTTGGGTTTCCTGATCCTTCCCTATTCTCCTCCTCGGCCGATGAATTCAAACATTCGCGCCATCCGCTTGCCGCGCGAAAAAAGATCGCGGCAAAAGTTGTTTCCGTCAACCACCGTGCGGCGCGGCGCCACTGATTATCCGCCGAAGATCACTGCGGCGCTTGCGAACGTATTTCTACCGTGCTCCGTGAAAATTCAACAAAAAAAACGCTATTAATTTGGATGGGCCCATCAACTAAGTGTTATAAAAGTGCGTGTGTGATTCAACAATATCGTATCTTCAATTACAAACTGTGGATCGAGGCGTCGCGGTCGAAGGCCGAGGTGAGTAGCTACCTACGTTCCTAAAGTGAAAACCAAACCCTTCCCGGAGCCCTCTCCATGCCTTCAGTAACAAATTAAAAACTCCAACTAGTATCTACATGTCTAACTAATAACCGATTCTTTTTTGTCAATAATTGACAAAGCATCAAATAGCCATATGCCAAGAACGAATACTCTTTCTTGTTCTAGGCTCTTCGATACTGCAGCGAAATAAATTTTATATATTTCATGATTGATTCTAGAAGGCTGCTAGTTAAAAATTGAAAGCAATATTCTGATCCCTTCCCTATTCGCTATTCAACACACAGTTTACCGTATTAGGCTTTGAACGACATAAAAAGTGCAATAAGCCCGGAAACTTTTAAAAGCTACACCGTACATGACCGTAAGTACAAACTTTAAGATGTAGAGTTTCACTTTACGGCTCTTTCACATCGTCGTAAGATTATTGTTGTACCCCAGTCTACGAGCGATTAGAATCTCTTGCAAACATTTTTTTCGCTGTTTCAAAAGTTACAAAACTATATTAATAATAAAGTAAAGATTCATTTACTCAAACCCTTGCAGTAAAATTCTCTATATTTCGGGTTGCAAATACGCAATCAGAAGATAATTAACCAAACCCAAGATAATTTGTGCCCCAGCCGTGATGCAAACCTATGATCGTTTCATTAATAGATACAATTAGTTGGACTACGGGTTTGTTTTATAATTGTTTATTACATTATTACTGAGCTCCCAATGGAATATTTTGGAATTATTAAAACGTTGAAGTTACTTCTTTTTACTTAATATTTTTACTAAAATATTTTTTTATTACATACTACACACATGCAATAAAGAAAAAGAAGAAAAAGTCTTGCAATACTATCACCATCGCACAGAGATGACCCCAGTATGCTCCGTTAATTGATTACGTCTTGATGAAACAAGTGCCGACGTTACACTGTTATGGGTTGAAATGATTCTGGTTTATAATTTCGTTTCATTTTCACTTCAAAACTCCTCATCGTTGGTAGTGTATGATGAGACAGTTAACTATGCACCGTATGTCGGCCATGACTGCTTAGTGAAATTTTTCATGACAATTTATAACTTCGGAAACTGAAATTGAAATACCGTTGGCTGAGAATTATGAATTATTTTTAAGACTAAAAATAAAAACGTGACTATATACGAAGTAGTTATTATCAGGTCACTTACGCAAAACAAAACCTTAAATATTATAGTATATAAATCGCGTTACAGAACTTCAATACAAAATTTAATATCACAGAACGATACCCTAAAAATTCTCTTCTACTATGCCGTTAATACGATTATAGGTTAATGTACAATGTAATTACAATTTTAAATTTATTAAAATAATTTCAATCAAATATTTAAAACGCAGATAAGGTCCTGTTATAATTCTGTTATACGTTCATTATATAGGTTAATATTGTGCACCGTATCTTACATAGCAAGCGAGAAGTTATCCCATTTCCGACGCGGAGGAAACTGCAAACACAATCACTAATCACTATTCTAAGTACTAAGTTACCGCACAACTTAGCTCACGTAGTACAACTTTGTTGGCTTCCGGATTTACTGGTGTAACATTACCTGTTCTAATAAAACAGTTGGTTCCATATGAACCGCCGTACTCGCAGTACGACGGCTCGTGTCTTCAACGATCGATATTTGTGATTTGAAATTTATGTGATGTCGGACGTTACACGTTTTGAATGTAATGTAATATGAATGTAATGTAATGTAATGTAATGTATACAAATTCGTTTATACAAAATATTGGACATAACTGCATGCGTCATTACCCTGAACATGATTTAAATGGGCCAAAATAAAAAAGTACAGTCTATCAGGGTAACTGACATTCTGGGTAACTTTGGCACTTTTGACGTGTCATGATTCTTTATGTTTTTACACTCGTCTTCTTAGTCGGTTTCTTCACTGCTGAAGGCCGTGCCCGTTCTTATAAGTTTTGGTAGCGGAGCTGACGAACTGCTGCCATGCCACCCTGTGTTCTGCCTTCCTGAGAGCTTTGGTGGCTGGGATGCCTATGATATCCTTCACAGTGTCAGGCCATCGGGTAGATGATTGGCCTCTAAGTCTTTTTCCGTCTACTTTACCCACCACAACCCGTGTTAGATTGTCTAACATTTAGATAATCTATTTAGATGTTTAGATTTATTTAATCTGTGGTTTAACTTTTTTGTATGGTAGTAACCATGATTTTTGTAACTTCCGCCTCTCTTCCGTTCTCTTGGTTCTACAGCAATAAACGTGTGTGTATCGCCTCTCGGATCTTTTAATTTACAGTACTCTTACATAATCTTTATTACCCGTTTATTAAAGTTGTCTGGCTGTCGTCGTGCTTTATGGCCAAAATGGGAGAGTACTCATTGGTAAGAGATTGTGAAGAGTCTGGTTTTAATTTTAAGCTGGTTGAGAAAAGATCTGTTCGTGTTTTTGTTGTTCACGTATGCACAACATTCTCCACCAGCAACACATCTCAAAGCGTCGATCTTCTTCCTGTCCACCGCGGGAATTGTCCAGTATTCCGATACGTGCAAGAAAATGGAGAAAACCAAAGCTTGTACCAGGCTCATTTTGGTAGGCTGATCACTAACCAAGGACCCCGATAGACAAACTCCTTCACGACCTCCAGATCAGACAGCAATCTAGTCCACGGGAGCTGGTCAAGTCTATCGACGTACATGAGTTTGGTCTTTGCCTTGTAAATTGTGAGCCATTTTTTACACTAGAAACTATCAAAACCACAAACGAGAGGAGAGGAGAAATGGCATAATACAAGGAGGAAGCTATTATTAGGGTAATAGAAATGAATAATACCTTAATTGTATATAGAGTGGGGAGAATGAGTAATAATTGTGATATCATAGTCGTATTTGTGCACATCCATGCCACCAGCAACACAGGGAATCCTTGTCGGTTACACCCCCCATTATTCACTAAATTCTCCACTAATCCATAACTTAAGAGCGTGACAGAGAAGTTTGGGTCTCCCTAAGCTACGAGCAGAGTTCTTAAAGGGTTGAAGCGACGAAAACATTCTTAGTTAACAACATCGGATATTACTTTGTAGAAATCCATTGCTATTAAATTAGTAATTTGCAACAGAACAACAGTACGATGTATGGTTTATATAGAAATGCGTAACACCTCCTTCCAAGAAAGGAAATATGCACTATATTACAAAGAGAGAGTGGAAATTTTGTGAATTTGTATGTACGGAAGGTAATCTTGGGAACCACGGCACCCATTTGAAAAGTTTTGTCACCATTTGGAAGGATTCCGGATGGACATAAGCTAAATATAAATATGTATATACAATTATTCTTAGATACTTGACCCTTATCTAAAATAATATTGCGATATATGCATTAAATATAATAAGCAACGCAGACGAAGTCATGTTCACGGATATCAGCTACAATTCGGTATTCACTTTATATCATACTATTTAGATATTAGTATGAATTACACCTACGTTATATATAATAAGATAGATAATTGTTCAACTCGAATGAAATCGGGGCGGGCCGGAAGTAGTAAATAAAATTATACCAACATACAAGCACCGACAATATTTCGTCGCGACACGGAGCGTCATCAGAATAAGTCGACTCTGCGAAGATTAGTTACAAATACTAGAAGCAGAAGTGCTGGTCTGGTATACCTCAGTATATACAATTATTTACCCGCATTATTCATTCATTATTCTTTCTTTCAAGTGCTTCTTTAAAGAATGAGAGGGGAAATACTACGAGTCTCTAAATACCACAACGTCGAACATTATGCTCGCAAATTGTTGCAAAACAGAATTGACACTAACTTAGTAGGAATTCTTGTGATAAACTACCCGGTGACACTAACGATTCTATGAATGTGGACATTAAAACTCGCACACCACCACCATTGTTAATGAAAGTTACTACTCGACCCGGACAAAGTTGTTGCTCCGCGACTGCTAACACAACTTACGCAGCTCCAACAGCTCCGGTCCCGACCCTCACAATGTATAAATTAATCTTTTCTGCGGTTGGCGCCGTCCCAACTAACTGTGGTCTCATGAGTCTCTTTGAACAATCGCGATGGTGTAGGAACTATATTACTGTGGGCTGTTATGATGAACTTAATGAGCTGTTTATCTCGCAGCTTTTATTCAGGCTCTGTAGAACAATTAGGTCTGAATAAAATAAATATTGTCCGGATTTGACTTGAGAGCCAAATCTGATAATGATTTTGTTATATATAGGTAGGTGTATAATACAAGGTTATATACTTATATATATACTACATAACAATAATATTATATATTTATAAAAAAATAGATAAATGAATACACTTAGATTCCCAGTGACGTGGACACACATATAAGACATTAAAAAGACCCATGACCCGAAAACAAAAAAAAGGTAGGTACATACCTTACCTACCTAGGCTCCGTTATAAAAGGTGACTCCCAGTATTGAGTCACAGTTACAATGCTGACAACACTCGGGTCAAGTGTCCCATTTCGTTCAGCAACCGTATCTATTGCTAACTCCGACATGTTAAATTTTTTTCTCCTTATAAATTATCTTAGAATGATAAAAGTGGAGACATGTAAATTATGCATAAAAAACTTAAGTAACTAACTCACTGTAAAAACAAGCAATGCAGTGAAACATTTTAGCTTAAGAATAGGCTATAGTAATTAATAATTACTATTTATGAATTATTGCCAATTATTCAATTATTATCTATATAATTTATTATGTAAATTCAAAATTTATACTATCAATGATTTTCGTTGCAAATCAAATCAAAGCCAAAGCAATGGCTAGCCATGGGTGTCAAGCCCTCAGCCGGAAGTCAATAAGTTGTTTCGCGACTGACTTAAACAAGAAGGCGGTAGGCAGGCTTCACGGAAAGATAATTCAGTAATAATATTAATAATCGAATAATATTATAATGAAAACATTGATAATATAATCCTTACGCGAAACCCTTCCACCTGCCGCCCCAATACGACCAGGCTTCATAATTTTGGTATAATATTAAATTACGAGTTTCTACTTAAAAGGAGTACAGTAAAATCTACGAAAAGCACATTTTAAATTAAATTACCGCAACATGGCCGTGTCACGCCGCCGCGCCACGTCGCGTGTCGCATTTGACTGACAAATTGCAGACGCGACGCCGCAGCGGATTCGCCGCGACGCCGACGTCGGAAATTTAATTTTCACCGGCACGACTAGCTTGCTAGTAGTATTAAGGTTATTTAAAACCTTTGAAACCATAACTAAACTAACGGACGTATGTGGGAAGTGGAAGAGTGGGGCTGGAATTTCGGAATTTCATTCTTTCTTTCTTTTTTTTTCTTTCAGATATTCTCATAACATTTTTTGCTATCAACAATCATTGTATAACTTATTTTTTAGTTATGTACTTTTTACGTATGAATAATAATTTTTAGTTACTTAAGTGCCTTCAAAGTTTCAAATAAAAATAATTATTTATTTGCTGACTTACTCAATACAATCACGCTGCGGTGAATTTGATATGATATGTAGGTCACTAGGTTTTGCGTTACATGAAAATAATCCAATATTTTATTACTATTTATTTTACATCTGTTTAAAATACTCTCCTTCATGCTCTTTACAAATTTCCATTCGTCCAACCAACTTTGAAAACACTTTTGCCAGTGTTGATCTGACAAATCAAAAATCTCTACTTCGTGGGCAAACACGGTTTCTTCGATGCTCGATAAAACCCTTTCCTTTTATTTTTTCTTTCACTATTGAGAACAAACAGAAATCAAAAGAAGTTAACTCAGAACTGTAGGATGGATAAGTGAGGGTGTTAACGCTAGAGTCCTCAATAAGTAATAATTTAAACACATCGTGACACCCCGTTTTTAGAACGTAGACGCATTTCACAGCATCAGTCCACAGCAGCCTCTTTCAGTCGCTTTCGAAGAGAGATAAACGGGAGATCCAAAGGCACGGGAGATCCAAAACTTCCTCGCTCCAAGATGTTAATGCTGGGTGCTATGAACGCTTCCAGAATTGATGCCCAGGTTTATCGATGTCTGTGAAAGGTGTCCGTGGGTCTTCTCGCACTAACATTTCTGTAATCCACACATTTTCTGCAGTTCCGCTTCTTTAACTTAATTTTTAAGATAAATTTTAGGTACCCCTTTAAAATAGTTTCACGACATGGAGCCGAGTCTCCTTAGGCTAATTGTAACTGTTACTAACTAGATTGTTCCGCTTTCCTACTTCTTTCATTGTATTAAATAAAAAGCGCTTTAAGCGTTGCAACAAAATTACTGAACATTGTTCTTTGTAAAAATGGAGCGAGTGGCTTACTGAGTTCTATAAAAAATTGGATTTTTAAAAATGTTCCATGATTAAACTGAAACGTTTTAAAAAGTATGTGAGTTAAGTATATATTTTAGGAAAAATAAATTAAAAAAAAAATCGAAATGACGTTTAATAATGACGTTTAATCGTCATCTGATGTCCTTAAAAAAAATTACGTATTCATGCTCTTTAAATAACTGGTAAGTGGCTTAACGGTCACTTTTACATTTTAAAAATTAACAAAGCGCTTATAGTAAAGGACAGTGTTTGTTGTGCCATAGATTAAAAATACAAAAAGTTGTAACAATGTTATATATGATACCTATGTGTGTTTAGCGCCGCTGGCGTCATGTCACGACAGCATTCAACGATAAACAAAATTGTACATTGTGAGTGTTTAAAAATACCAATTATATTTTATGTCATTTACGAAAACTATGAACTTCGAGTTCACGTTGACAAAAACATGTTTTGAATTCTGGAGTATACTCAGAATAAAATACGCAATCATTTTTTTTTATATAAAAGGAATCCAAACGAAAGGAGAATATTTTAGTGAAGGGAAAAATATTATTTGTATTAAACAACCAACATTTTAGTTCTATTCATTGTATATATATCGAGGGGTGAAAGCATATTTAAGCGATATTTTTGAAACTATAGTAGAATAATTTTAGTTTAAAATTTTCGAAATAAACTCATAATAAGAAAACTACTTAACCTATTTGAATGAGGTAAATATTTTTTAAATTCATTTAAAAACCGAGAGTTGTTGATGCATACATGGAATAAAATCGACTTATAATTGCAACGAAAATTGTCGTTTAATGCAAATTACCTTAAATTCCCTAGTTTCGGAGTAAGTAAAAAGGATATAAATGACTTGCTACCGTTAGCAACAGGAAAAAATATTAAGGCAAAAAACAATAAAACTTGAATTCGGATAACATTTTAGAGTAACAGTTTATTTGAATCCAAAATATACAACACTGTAAATAGCAAATCAAGTGATTTTTTATCTCAGTAACCGACCGAGCCAGCAGGAGATCTACGCCATCTAGCAAAAGCACCAGCGATACTGTCCGAAAAGAGAGCGGACAGAGACCCATTTTGTTTGTTTTGCAGATTTGCTGTCTATCCAAGCATCGCAACGGACTACTAACTATTATCAACTCGAGATTAAACTGGGCTGTACAGAGTCCAGTGTGTGACGTAGTGCCATTGTCTGATCCACAACGGGTGCAACACGAACGGGATGTTGGCGTGGACCTAAAGAGGGATACCTATTATACCGATAATTATTTTCACACGTCCAATAGCTACAATTTTCTCAGTAATGGTAATCAAATATGTATTCTATGTTACACAATCTTTCACATCTATCAGAAACGTACATTGATCGAGGAGGCTTAAGCGCTAAGAAGGAAGTCTATTGTAATAAGTTTTAAAAGCTTCATACGTACGTTTACGATAATTGAACTGACGGCGAATGCTTAGTTGCTGACATGAACGATATTAGTGTCACTCTGGCGGTTGACGTGGCTAGACGTACTGTAACATTAAAAGGATAAAATTGAGTGATAGGGTGATTTTGACAGGTATAATGGAATCGACCAGTCTGAAATCAGTTATTGTCTTTTTGGTATGTGAGATACTCCTTCCATCATTGAATCCATGTCAGCATTTCTGCTTATGGACCCTGTTGGACAACGGATTAGGTAATGGTTCGAGTCTCACCTGTTCGAGTACCTGTACTACACCTGTACTACAGACTTATAAACGGTAATCATGTGTTATAATAGGGTTCTTCACCTAATAGTATTCATCTTGAATCTTTTCAACGACCTAACTAATTTAGAACGTATTCATACAATATCTTTTTCATCTAAACGATATCTCATTCTTACTAGAAGCCATTTGATGACGTTGCAATAAAATATATTATTAATTATTTATTCAAAACCGAAAGTGATTTAATTTACATCAAATATTAACTGGGCCAATGAAATGGCACCATAATGTTTGCTGGAGCATTTAATAGTATCATTATGTTATATCTCGTGTTGTATATCCGATGAACCACGAATATATGCAACGTCATAAATACCTACTGTCAAAAAATATATAGGTGGGTGTTTATGGCTGGTGAAGAAATTTAAAAGAACACTGCCGTGCCTTGAAAGATAACTAAAGGAATTTATCTGAATAGTTAAATAGCTTAAAAGTTTACTTAATTTATATGATTAATTTACAGGTATTTATATTTTTAATTTTACGTTTTACGTCCAGTTGACATACAACTTTTTTTTATTATGAGTCCAATTTCAATTCATATCGTCAAATTCATGTAATAATCTGCACAATTTCTAAATGTAATATTTAGCCAGTTACAGACTTACGACATCTATCTATACATATAATAAATTTCTAACTAATCGCTTTCTGTACATGAACGATATATGAGAAAATGTATTATTAGGGGCTTTAATCAACGCAACAGAATACAAGACAATAGTTGTTACAAGGCTTGTCTGTTTCTCTGTGCGTCTTTTCGCACTAATCTCAGGAACAGCTTAACCGATTTTGTTTTGGTTTTCACTGATGCATCGCAGTAGGCATCACATAATACTTAGTTTGTTTCATTGCAATCCGTCCATGAATAAAAAAGTTATAAATTAATATTGTAATTTTTAATTCATAGAACGAAAAAAAACCAAAGGAGGTACTGTTTCTAAGCGTAACGCGTAGTTTTTATGAAGCGAAACGAGGTTAGTTTACTAGTCCTTTATAAATCCTGCCATACACAAAGTCTAGACACGTCAAACGTGTGGAGCATCTGGAATGAGACGGATTTAGAGGATTCTCCCAGGATTTCGTAAAAATCATTATGCACGAAATATGTCAAGATTTAGGGTTGAACATTTAAATAAATATACATTATTATACAAAATCTTATGTTTTTTTCTTGATTAGACATCATTACGTTTACTGATATTTTGTATGGCCTATCATTCGCACAATCACGTGTTCTTACTACATACCAATTCTCATTAAGATCGGTCAAATCATTCTTGACTTATAACGGGATATACAAATAGACATATAGACAAATATTTTGAACTGATGTCGCTAAATCATAAAAAGAATATTTATCATGAAATTGATAAAAATAAAATTAAATGTGCAGACAGACAGACTACTGATTTATACAGAAGAGAATGAAATTCATTTAATCATGTAGGTGTTCTGTAAATACACTTATACACGTCATTTTTTGCTTCAACTACCATTTCAACAAGGTGCTTTAACGTTGAGTAGAAGAAACGGCGAAAGAAACTCCTCAGCAGATATTTTAAACAACACATGGTAATTACAAAAGTTTAAACCTGTGCGGAACTGGTTTCGATAATATCCTTTGTCTATAAGCTGTATTTATATACGCCTAAAGGGCGCCTAAATCAAGTTTCTGTCTGAGAACACACATTATACCGCAGACCGACCCTGAATTCGTTATCAGTCAATTTGACTTTGTTATCGAATTAGGCGCCTAAACATGCTTCTGAAACTTTTGTCTACCTATCTGTATATCTAGTTTTGCAGTGTTAATATTACCACACCAAATATCTTTAAACACGGCTGGAATATTGTTGTGTGTTGAGAAGTTCCCCATTGCCGTTCCTCCAGTGGACAACTCGACGTACGGCAGGTATCCACCCTTACGCAGTGAACGTACCACCTGCTCGGACGACGCGGTTTGCGTCGTCATTCATTGTGCGCACAGCTAAGGACTGGAATAACTTGCCCGCGTCGGTGTTCCCGCCTTCTTACGATGTGGGAGAGGAGAGTGAATAGGCTATTTATAAGTTAGTGCGTTCAACGTCTTAGACTTCATCACCGCTTACCATCAGGTGGGATTGTTGTCAAGCATTAACTTATTTCATGTAAAAAAAAGTTCCACTCCTTATCAGATCCTTCCTATATTTAAAGGGGATATGCTTCGAGACATCTTACGCATACTAAAAAACGAATCATCAAATTCGGTTCAGAAACATTAGAGTTATGGCTGGACATACATAAAAAAATTAAATACATGCACACAAATACTGCTGTATTTCTACTGTACCTCTTCCTTTATGATGTCTGTTTACAAAGCCATGTTAATGTTACCATCAGAAAATATCTTCAAATACAGCTTAATTATTTCAATTCGTTGAGGAGTTCCACTCTAATATCCAGAACCCGTCACACCAGATCCTCACCGTATTAAAGGAGACCTACAAACCATATTCTATACGTTAAAAATAAAGAAGATAATCATCTAAATCGGTTCAAAGGCAACGGAACAATGGCTGGCAGCACACGCAGTGACAAGTAACTATTTTAATTAAAAATAAATCGACTTCAATTCGAAGTTGTTGGTTTCATGTTATATTTTTCGAACGGGAATTATACCCACTGAAACAAAAAAAGGATTTTTCCAAATAGGATTAATAAATGACGAAGTTCTAATGTAACAAACATAAATAAATAATTACAAACTAATTAAGAAACTCCTCTTTTTAAGAGTCCGGTAAAAGCCACGAAAACCGATTCCAAATACAATGGAATGAGGTAAAGATGACAGTTTTTAAATACCTGAAAAAAATTAATCCTATGTGTGCCCGAAAGACG
>PDGT01000017.1:1330564-1351666 GCA_003671415.1 Megathymus violae | reverse complement strand
GGGGGCATTTTTGAAAGTCAAGCTTAAGTTTTCGAAGCCACAGCGAGTTACTAGTGTAATGATTTTCTTAATATAAACGTAAAATTATTAATTTAATCCAATAGAAGTCTTAAATTAAAAATTATTTATAGTATAATTTTTTTTCACCGTGCAGTTAGCGTCATAAAACGTCGGAGCGGTGAAGCAAATATTTTGCTCTCTCTCCTACTCACGGGCCTTATGGGCGGGCATAGTGATGCGCCTTACTGTTGTCGATAAGCGTTATCGATAGTGTATTTAGTTTTGTCATTATGTGGGATTGTGATCAAAATGTAAAAAAATAGATAAAACAACGTATTTATTAAAATAAGAATAATAATGATTTAAAATAAATTATTAATTGGGTATGTATGTATTAAAAAACTATAAGTACAAAAGTGTATAATGTAACAAGTATTAAAAATAAATATAAATACTTATATCTAAGTTTAAATTGAACAGCAAAAAAGATAATAATGATATTAACTTATATCTAAAATTAAATCTAAAAGTATATACATTAAAATTCTACATCAGAGTCATCGTCATCCACATGAATTACGAATTCTTCTACCAGATGAGATTTCTTCAAGTCTTGAAGTTGATCTGCATGCATGCAAAAAAATTACATAAAAATTGACAAACAATGATCATAACATAACAATATCGCAGCACCCTTTGTATACCGCACCGCCGCCGTGCACCTGCCTTCGATGACTCATTTGTTTTTATCGATAATGGCGTTGCGCCCGCGCAACATGCTCACCGCCCTAGCCGGCTTATCTATTATGACCCAAACTGCACGGAGAAAAAAATTATACTATAGTTTTTAATTTGATATTTCCATATCTAATATTGTTTTTGTAGCCACGCACTAGATGTTGTGACGGTAGCGACACAAAGTGGAAGCGATCAATCTCTGTGGTCATTACCTATCGCGACTCAGACGAGTGACACGGCTACTAGCACTATGTTGCTTGAATTCTAGATTATAGTTCAATATCGGAGTGTTAAACCTATAAGCGTTCATACACCTAGTCTCTGCGTAATAAAAACTACTGTGTTCTCCTCGGTTTAATTTCATCATACTAGTATATTCTTTAAGTCACAAGTATATCTAGAGCCACTTAAAAGATTTTATCAGCCCCTGCTCGAGGACAAATTAAAATAAATGGCGAAAAGTGTCCAGTTTACTTTTAAATGCGCAGTTGTTGTTAAGTATGTAGCTGGATCGCGGACTTTTGCATTTCTTTCGTTTCATTAGGAATTTAATTACAGACATTCTCCCTTGTACCCTGAACAACGCTAGTGTTACATAAATGTGCATTGAATCAGCAAATAGTCCTCTGTAATATATTTGTCAGATGGTCAGCATTGCTGGTTACATGGCAAGACTTCTTTCCTAGCGAAATTCAAGCGGAGTAATGTTTTCACAAGAATTTGCTGTTAGCAATAATTACAAACGAAACCTACAGTAGGTCCTTACAGAAAGGCATTAGTCTCCAGCACGATCGAACACAAATTAGACCAGCAAGAGTCCATGTCCCTCAGGTAGGTTCCGTGGTAGAATGAGTTATCGAGTGGAAGTCATAGCGAAGCCTTACCACCAAGCAGGCTGGCTTTTATCGCCTCTTACGACACAGGGTGTCAGCATGGGATTGGGGGGCAGTATTCTAAGCCGCCCCAATACGCGCAAACTTATTTACTTATCACCTTATAGTAGAAGCTATTTGAGTTCGTCGAGATTACTTATTAAATTGCAAACAATTAATAATAAGAGATTGAATGGAGTACCATGAAGCATTCATAAACAACTTTTTACAAACGTCAACACGAAGTCCAGAATCCATATTGTAAATATTATAAAATATTTATAGTAATAATAAATGACAATTTCAGTTCAGTCGCCAGTTCGCTTGGACACGGACATTCTGTCGGTCTTCAGAACAAACACTCGTTTGTCAAATAAATGTCTGCCGATGGGGAAATCGATGTGGGTCTTTAGATAGACGTCCGTTCGCGGAGGGGACTCGGCACGGACTGATAAGGGCACGGCCATAAAAGTTGTTTTCACCCATTTATCTTCACGTCATATCGATGTTTGGAATATGCGATGAAAAACGGAATTCCTATTCGATTAGTCGTGTCTGTCCTTCTGTCTGTTCGTCTGTAACAATTAATTTCTTTTCTTCGTATTTCCTGGAAAAAATTGAAATTTAGTACATTTATAAAAGTAATAAAACAATTACGTTTGTTCAGCATATAATGAGTTTTGAAGGATAATTTTGATGCTCTGAATACAGAATAACTTTTTAGGTTTGTTGGTATTATAGATATCGAACGAGAAAGCCTGTTTGTCATATGGGGTGAAACATACTTTTTATATAATTTTCAGATTAATGGTATACTCATAAAATACATTAAAAGTTTAAATTTAACCATTTTCACTCCAAACTCCGAAAATACAAATTAATGACATACAGAATCATAAACGTTCAATTTACATAAGAATCAATAAATATTCCTAGATACATTTACAGTATCGAACAGAATCCCATGATAACCGAACCAGATGAATACTTCACCGGTTTATTTATTTTTTACACGTTATCAATATAGAACTCAGAACATATTTTGTTGGAATTTTTGTCAGTTTGTTTATCTGACCACGTATCACACCAAACCACTACACAGATTTAGATGGTTTTCCTTTTTTAGCAGCTTTTATGGAAAACGGATTCATCCCCGCGGGATATGAGTTAAAAGTGAATATGGACATTCTATTAAGAGGGCAGTAAATAAAATTTTAACTCTTTGTCTACAGGAATTTATGAATATGTTTCTAATTCACAGAAACATAACAACCCGTTCATAAAGCAATGAAGACGGGTTATTTTAAAACATAAAGCGTAGGTATTTTGAAGGAAAAAGTAGGCGGGTCACTAGTATAATATATATGTATGTCCTTTCATAATTTGTGGCGAGGGTATGCGTAGCTGGGTTTATTTTTAGGATACTAGCTGACCCGGCAGAGATTTTTCTGCAGCGCAGCGCTATCTAACACCGGGTGATATTAGAAATCTAGACCATCCAGGAACATAAACACACACGAAAAATCCTTCCAGCCGTTTAGAAGAAGTTCCGCGACATACGCACGTACAAAAGGATTTTAAATATAAAGATAAGTATTCCAAGAAGAGTAAGGATAAAGGACAATATGAAAAATGTATAACTTTAAACTTATATCATTGCAGTCATATATCAACTCTAACGAAAACTTCAAACTTTATGGCAGTCCAGACCAGAGTTAGATTCAGTGAAGATGTCGCTAGTGTCGAGTGTAGTGATGTGGTCTAAGAGCGCGAAACTAACTAGACGTAGAATTGACAGGCTCTTTTGTCATTAGTGTCTGTCAACTGAGTTTCTGCCCTCACCGCAGTTTTGTTGTAACCATAATCCCTGTAACTAGGTCGATATATTGATATAAAATACAAAGGGCACGACTTCCCGCTATTGTTAAAAAGTATAAATAACCATCTGACTCGCGCGACCTTGCGGTTCGAAAGTTTGTTGCTGGTTGCGAAACTATGCGTAGTACTAAATTTAGTTATGAGCGTATTTCATATTGATTAACTTATTTCCTTGAACGTGTGGCGACATTCCACTACACACATATACCGACGCACACTTCAAATGTGTCTAGACAACTGAATCACGATATCGAAGGTTTTTTACACTTCTTGCACACATACAAGTTCTTAATTAGATCGACAGCACAGCCATTCCCCTGACATGATCATGTGGCCTCGCAGGAGATCTCCCTATGCTATTACGGAAAATATTGTCACCGAAAATACCTTGTGCATATGTGGCACATTAAAATATAGAAAATATATGTATGGTACCGATTTGGCCCTATACAATTCTATTAACATAGATGCGCAGAGTACTGTATAACTTAAAAAGATTATTTGGAAAGATATATCTAGTTCTAGAAAATTTCCCTAGAAGCCTCCTCTGTATGAGATCGATCAGGAAACCAGGTCAGATATGTTCCATTAAGTCGAGCTATAGTATGCACATTTACATAAATTGTGTCTGTAAATGTAACCTACTTTTACAGACACGGCACATGAGGAAACGCTTAGCTCCTGACATCCTTACCGAACATACCGTTGAGAAACGTGGTCAACACGATTTTCAATGAAATAATATATAGGGTCTACAAATAATCATATATAAAAGCAGTGGTAGCCTAGTAGTTTGAAAGTCAGTCTCTCGTACGGAAAACCCGAGTTCGAATCCTTCACGCATGTTTAATTTTTTTAATTATGCGCGTATTACTCGCTTCGATGAATAAAAACATCGTCAAGTTGCCTGCATACTTTAAGTTCTCCAAAACGTTCTCTGTCGTCGACAACGTCGACGAATATTTATCCCATATCGCTTCCTTTACGATGACACAATGAGTTTTGACTGCTTCTAAATCCGTTTGCACTTCGTTGACCTTGAAACTAAAGGTTGAAACCAAAACTCATTGTGCCATCGTAAAGGAAGCGATATGGGATAAGTATTCGTTGTTAACATTCTCAAAGGTTTGCCAAGTCTGCCAACTCACACTTGGACTGTGGGCACGCGAACTATGGCTACTCAACCAAATAAGGTGTACGATGAGGCCTAAAACCAATACTATTAATAATAAGTCGGACAAACACAAAATGTATTAAACGTTGAATAAAAAAAACAAAAAAAAAATTGTTTGGAACGAGGCCGCTTTTCATAAACATAAAGCATAGGTTTTCTGATATGAAACAAGAACAGATATCTTACTGTTTACCAGCATAATGTTCACTAGTTAATTATGTAACGTTAATGAACTGCATACGTGAATCAAGTAATCTATACACTTTTTTTCTATATTAGTCTTGTCTTAAACCCTAGCAAAAAGTTCGAAATAATTAACACGAAATTAAATTAAAACAGTTGTACATCCGTACGATTCGTGTGTAGTGGCGTTTATCCTTAAAAGCTCAATCGCAAAGTCTGCGCTGAGCGCAATATATCACGCGACCGCTGGTCGTGAAGGACTATCTTGAGTCAATACTTGGTGGCAGTGGTACATCGGTCACGATACGCTGTATGGTTCAAAGGAGAACTTCGTTAAGATTTTTCCCGGAAAGTTTCAAACGCACCACCGAGACCTTATTAAAGAAATAAATAACGTGAGATGTTTATAGAACATGTAAATATATCGGAGTAGACTAAACGTTCTGACGATCTAAAATGTAAAAAGGTTTGTGTGGATTCGCTTAAAAAAACAAGTTTAAACCGTATTATGGATGTACTGCGATATATCCAAGATAATTCTATTGGAATGTTACAAATTTTTCGTGTAAGTTACCTATAACCTATTTACTAAGGAACTTTATATACTCATGGAGGATTGTAGCCAGCCATGGAATTTATATAACGCTTATAGCACTACACTAGTATTATTTTAATTTTCTAATGTATCGTCTGAAATCATTTAGTTTATTTCCTTATTAGGTCACCGAACACTTCATGTTACCAAATATCTCGTCTAGTAGACTTCTACGAAATCGCACGTAACTAACATGCAAATGATTAAGTATTTCATCGGACATACGGAACCCTGAAAAGAAAATGACAATTGTAACATAAATGGCAACAACTACCTAAATGTCTATCGTATGCACCTTACGTTTTATGTTTCAAATCTTTAAAAAATTCATAGCCATTAATAATTCAGTCACATATTTTATGGACAATACGATCGTAGAGAGTCGGAGACGCCATCTTGAAACATACGTAATATATACCAGATAAAGGCTTACCCTTGACAATACTTCTATTTAACCCCGAACCACCCTTTTACACTTCTACCGACCCTCGTTTGGTTTTGAGGAAAACATCATCCTTGAAAACTCATACTTATTCTGTCGTTAGTGGGAAGTGTTTTACCCTTTTTAACCGAAATAGGAATGATTTATCACGAACTTTGTGCCGAAGATATTATCCCGCTCATGTTTTATCCTGATCTTTACGCTCTATGTTAATATGTTTGAAAAAATGCATCCCATGTGTTTTGATTAGAGATGTTAGGGATATGAAATTTAATCATGATACGGGTACGGTTATATTAATAATATTTTACCGGTTACTGTTTACTGAACATGATAATGAACCAGGACGTAGAACAAAGTAGGCGAAGAAACCCGAACGCTATAATAACAAATTAGGTACGATATTTGCATACTACATTCTAATCTAAACATACTTTATTCAAAATATTTTTCATTATATTTTCTGGGAACATCTAAAATTCCGTGAGTAATATTGTATTTGGTCGGCGCACACTTTTCTATTCAGGACTTTAATCGCGAAAGTTTTCCAATTTCGCCAGCCATTATTTATACAAAGTGAAATAACATGCATCGATTCTGTTAGACGGAAGCAGTAAACTGTTTATTGAGAAATTAAAAAATATATATATCCCGTGTTGGAGATAGGGTGAGATTTTTTATTGTTCTGACGAACTACCACCCTACTTTAAAAATCTTCTTTGAAATGTTTTATATTTCGGTAACAATACGCAACAAGCGAGTATTGTCTTCTTTCTCTTAACTTTCATTATGGTCGAAATTCGGTGATGCCTCTGAGGTTACGAATGTCAATGAGCGGCGGTCAACTCTTGAACTTTTATCATTAAATGACCCATCTGCTTTTTTCAATATGTTTGATGATATAAAATTGTAACTAATCACTTTTTGTGTATGAAGGTTATTTGAGAAAAACTTTTATTGAGAGCCTTTATTAAAGCAATGAAACCCAAAACAAACGTTGTTAGAATTTTTGTCTGCTTGTCCGTACGCTTGTGCGCGTTAATTTTAGAAACGGCTTAACCGATTTTGCTACGATTTTCATTAATGTATTACAGGAAGCATCACTTAATATTTAAAATTCGTTTCATTGCAAACCGAGCAAAAATAAAAAAATACATATGTATATTTCTCATTACCAGAACGAGAAAAACTCAGTCCTTAAACAATGCAAGTCCTTTGTGTAAGCCTAAGGTAGATGTTTTGAAGCAAAGCGAGGCTATTACCTAACCTATTATACATTTTATAGAGCCTAAAAAAGGTTATAAATAAGCCAAATCATTCTACTGTAATCGATGTCTTTCTCTTGGAAAGAGACAAACGTTATTAAAACTGAAACCACAACACTTAACCTAACGTGAAAAAAGGCAAATTTTCCACAATATAGTGCGCAGATGGATAAAACTACATTGCATCAAAAATGTATTGGTTGATATTCACATTTTATATTCGCATAAAATATACAAAGACATGCAAAGTCAGTTAATTTTCTAATTGTACATTCCCAAGCCCCTGTCTAAATCAAAAAATATAAAAATGCGGCTAAATATTTTTTCTTTTTCCTCTTTAAATGTAGACTATGTTTAATTTCACTATTAACAAACATCGCTGCTACTTTTATAACTTTCCGTAACTTTCAAACATATTTAAAAACAAACTGTCGCAATGGCGCTCTAATAAAAAAATCGTTTTAACTTGTCCACAATTTTTCATCATATTAAACACTCACTTAGTTTTTTAATCACTTAGTTACTTATGGGTAATAACTGCCTTTAAGAAGCTAACGTTAAGAACTAGGGTAAGATTTCCTCTCAATAATTTATTAGATTTATAATGAATGAGAAAATTCAGTGCTTAAAGAAATTTGACAATTTTGCAGACATTTTTTGAAAATAGGTAAATAATAAAACAAAGTACTTAAGTGCGTACAACGACCAGTATATAATAACTTAGTTCAGCGGGAAAATTATTGTAAGTGAGACCAAATGAGAAAATAATAAAATTAATGACATTGAAGTTATAAATTATATTTAAATATTTGTATTGTTTTCTAATGGATTATTTTATAAATTAGATTTGTTTTTGTGTTATATTTGAATGTAAAATTTGCATGCCATTTTTCGCTGCAAATAAAGTTTATCTTACCTTACCGCTCGGGCACACAAAAATGTTAAAGACTTCAAATTTATAACCGTTTTGGATATTGCGATGAGACATGAAGTTATGTTGTAAATTGAAAAATTAAATACAATCTACAACAATTTTAACAATTCATAAAGTTGTTTGGATGATGTTTAGTGATGACAGTAGCTTAATAATTATATTATAATGCTATAGACAGATACTTCAGATTAATTTAGTTGGTGAAATTAGACAGAAAACCAAAAATATTGTCCAATCAGAATCCTTAAGACCATTCGACCGTGACGACGTAACATGATACCCGAGTCGAGTCTCCGGTAACACCTCGAACTATAACAAACACTTCTAAGATTGCAATTTCTGTGGATTGAGGGAGGTACAAGTAACTGCGACGTTGAAATTGAATTCCTCAAAAGGCGAACGGACTCAACCCGGCATTGAAATTAATACCACTGCTGAAGTTCATCTATTTCTTAATATTGAAACCATTATTGTTATTATTATTGTCATATGCCTGTAGATTAAGTCCATAAAGTATAGTTTAAAAGTCTTAAATAAATAACGATAAAGATGTCTACTATATGACTATCGAATATCCGAAATAAATATGCAATATAAATATTTATATTTCATTCTATCAATTGTTATATCTACCTATGCCTTCTCTTTTCGTTTGTCTTTTGCTCAATTCGCTCTATCATTAATGTATATACTTATCTTTCATTGCCCCTCAAAATTGTGGTGCAAAGGGGAGAATTTACCGAGCGCATGTTACAGGATTGCAGAGATCAGTCTTTAGACATTTTTCCTACAAATGCTAATGGCAAATCGAACGTACAAAAGAGTTTTCGATACGGACTTTGAATGAAGCTCACTGCCTTATGATTTTGTCGACTGCATTCAAGACGTAAAATGCTTAACCTACTATGAATTGTATGCGATGCTGATACGGCACTCGTTCTGAACTGAATATTCTCTAACCTTTGAGGAGCACAGAAAATCCCATTCGTCATCTGTTTTATTCAATGCTGCAATGCAATCTGTGGAGTGCAATTAGCGCGTTATTTATAAGCTTACACTTATTAATATAGTATACATTTATACAAGCATATCATTAAAAACATGATTACATGTTACAAATAAAATTATTTAACTTAAGTGTTTAAGTATCATGACTGAGGAAAAACTTGTAGTTCAAGTATAGGGTAGTGATCCTACCTGTCAAGCAAAGGGCCTTGGGTTTGACGCAAGAGACAAGATTTACGTAATGGAAGACAGTCATTTGGCTCTCGCTTATTTGTGATTTCCTATTTGCGAATGTCCTTGTCACCTGCGTTACGTATAATCTTAGTGTCGAAGTTTGATTGAATATGTTCACAAAATATTTTTTTTTTATTAATTTACTATTTATTGTATTCATCTACCCCCAACAACCACAAATACCTAGCTTGACATGTTCAGACATTCTCTAGCAACTAACATTTGGTGTCGGAGAGAAATGCGAGGTAGAAGCACATGTAAATAAATTTATTCGAGTGAAACGAACAAACCTGCCCATTGACATCCTAAACAAATAACACAACACCGAGAAAATTCGTAATACTTAAAATATGTACACGTAATTACATACTAGACTGTACTTCTTAATAAGATCTACCTCATTATTACACGACTCATTAGCGACTGTAGCGGTTACGATGTACAGGACGGTTGTACAACACTATTTGCGGGTCCGCAGTGAAAGCAATGAAAGCTATGAAAAGCATAGCGGTATTAGATGAAATCTCAATAACCACAAATTCGGCCTAATACGTTGGCCTGAACAGAAATTTTGCAGCATTCCGTATTTACTGTCAAACCAGTTCAGTTACAGAGACTATTTGCATACATTATGTTCTGATTTATATAGCTATGTACATTCACCAAATTTTGGCCTCGCTTGATAATCAGAGTCACGTATCGTTTATTATGTATTGTTGTTGCATGCGGATAAATGTTTTCATGCATGACGACGCTATAATATTACATTTAATTGTTAATAGGGATTTTATGAAGCTCCGAAACTGTAACCGAATCCGACAGAAATAGCTTCTAATAATTTCGGATAGGGGCAGAGTCTAAATGAAATACGTTATGCTAAATTCACCGGCCGAGCCGATACACTGGCCGCATCGCTCTCACTTTTACAGAGTTTTTATTATTAAACTTTTAAACGGCTGTTGTTCTTTTCTATAATCGTAATACCAGATAATACCTAGAGATTAAGTCAAATTGTTCCCTTGTAAATGCATTATATATATTTTTTTCCGATTCCTAAATTATCTAATATCCGTAACCGAAATTATCAGATACAGATGGTAAAATATTATTCATGTATCCGCATCCGTATCCAGATCCGAAATTTCATATCCATACATCCATAATTGCCAAGGCGACTCACTAGCAGAGGAACACCGTGTTGGTCAGTGACCACTGACACTTGTACACTCGTAACACACTGAACGATGCCGGTGAACATAAATACAACACAATCAATTATTTACTACTTATCTCTATATTCCGTTTCTGTTATGGAGAAAAAGATATGGATGGATGCCTCCTTACAGATTATAGTGAGGCAGTTCCATCGATATTTTTTATCCACGAATCAATATTATCAATATATGGTATTGTACTACCACCAAGATCTGTAGCGGCGGCTCCAGGCGGGCTCACGCCCAGTCCCCTCTGCGCTCACCGCCGTGCACATCCTACCCATTACGGCATAATGACGTCATCAGAAGACTACGCACTTGCCCGTAACGGTAGTGTATAGGCAAAACGCTTCAGCGCCATCCATTTTTAGGGCTGGTCGCTTCGGCAGGTGAGTGTGAATAGGGTTGCTACGATAGTTTCCGATGGCCTGCAAAACTGTGGAGTTTATACTAATTATATTTCAGTATTATAATGTACTTTGTGTTCACTACTAAGTAAAAACGTTGCTTACACTTTGAGTATTGGAATGAAATTTACCTTTAAGGCCGCCAACGCAGCAGCGAAGTTGAGTATTACCGATGTCCATGAATGGCTGTTACCATATACCATCAGATGCCCTGTCAACTTTTTTACCAAATTTTGATATATAAAATGTTCAGATTATATGTGGACTATATGAAATAACGTTTATGACTCGAACAGTATTTTATTTCGTTAAGCACCACATTTGATATTCATTTTAAAATTGTAATTAAGTGAAACTACCTATTAATTTTTTAGTTTTACAAAGAGACGCCATCTAATTTTATTGTTACAGAGTAAGTATATGACAAACCGTTACACAGAGTAACTTTAACTAACCGAATATCAATAATAAAATGTCAAAATCGTTTCGAATGTCGATGGTGAATAGACCAACGCGCACTATTTGTATCTATCTCTTCGTTATTGATGTTTGCGACTATGTTTTAAACTATCCTGTTTTCCATATAAATATTTGTTCGAGTTGGTGGAATGATCACCGGCCAATCCAAGTATCAAGTGATCTTCTTTCACCCAAACGTCATCGACAGGACGGTCATGGTCTCACATCTTATCTCAACTTAACGAACGACTGCTATCTAAGAATAATGTTTTCCGAAGCAATAAAGCGCTTCAGATTTTTGTGCCACTAACGGTCACCCATCCAACTACCGACCGCGCCCTCAATGACTCGACTCAATCGATCAGTTACCATTCGTGTAATTTAAAGCAGTAAGCGCTTTATAAGAACTCCTCGTTTAGTAGTACTGGATCTAATGTTTCGATAACTTTTGATATTTACCTCTCATTCATTTTCTATAACGTGTTATAAGGGTTTTCTTAAATAAATAAATAAACATGCAGAAATAAATTTTCTACGAGAATGTAAGAAACCCTTTTCAAAGCTAAACCCATATAAGGAAATATTTAAAAAGAACGCTTGTCGAGGTAAATAGGGTGTTTTGTTCAGAGTTAATCTTCTTCGAACATTAATAATATCGCGAATGTTTTGTAATAGTCATTAAATAAAAATAGTTGTCATAAATAAATAATAAATAAACGTTTACACACACACCCCCGCACTAGGATTCCCTGTGTTGCGGGCGGCATGGACGTACACGAATATGACATCACAAACAGCCGCGACCCGAGGACAGGCATTTGTCTGTCACATTAATATCTGCCCCGGCCGGGAATCGAACCTTGAACTCCTCGCTCTACAGGCAAGGTCACTACCAACTGAGCTATGCTGGTCGTCAACTAATAAACATGATTTATAAATTGCGTACTCGAGTTTTTGAAATAAAACTTAAATTACAAATTTTATTTAAGCACATGAATTACTTTAAATTTTTGTTTCACCGAAGCAAGTGCTTCTATAATTTACAAGCAGATATAATATTTTACCCTAGTTCTTTATCGTCATCAATTATCAATATAAAATAAGTTCAGTGGTAATTATCGTTGAATCCACAAAACTTTCTCTGTTAACGTAAAGCTACAGCAATTAACGACCCATTGATAATTACATAATATGTTAACAATAATATCATACTGGATACCATCCTGTGACTTTACATAAATTATTAATGGTTTACGCAGATAATATAGTCACATCTTGATACCGTATCGGAACATATCTGAATTTTCATTCATATTGTAATTTTATGGCGCTGTAGTGCTTGATTTATGGCAGGGTGCCGTTGTGCTTGCCATGGGTCTGTAATGCAGAATATATAATAATACGAATTGTGTAAATAATTCAAGACTCATAGGTTACATATATAAATATTACTTATAGGTGGAAAAACCTTCAATCTAGAGCCGAATAGAGGCATATTCAGCTGTGAAGCAAGTAATATAAGCGAATTTAATGTTTAGTTCTTAGTTTGAAAGATTAACTTGATCGAAACTATGATAAATCGTAAGTAAAAGCAAAAGTTTAGGTAAATATATAAATCTGAAGCGATTTAATAAAATGCTAAATAAATTTGCATTTATATCCTCTATCTATCAGCCTCTTGATGTCCACTGTTTGAATGCTGGCCTATCCTAATTGTCACAGGTAAATAGTCCCATTCGTTAACTTTACCTCGATAGGAATCCTTCGCCTTTTTTCGTACAGATGGGATGAAAAAATATTTGGCCATATTTCAACCCGCTTGATTAAAGCTTTCGCTATATTTATATATTTTATGCGTTCCCTCGCGTTTCGTTACTTAACATTACTCACACAACTGCATATTGCAGCGCTTATGTGGCGTTACCAATGCAATAATTTACGATTCATCACTTGTCATTACATAACTTATCCGATCATTTAAAGCTATTGAATAAATGTAGATTAATTGTAAGATTGGTTGATGGGGAATCGTCAGTGTCAGTCGTCGGAATTATTTGACTACATATAATTAATTATTTGACAATTATTGTATGCGTGTATAAGTAACTTGACGTCATGTAATTGTTACGTTTCATCACACCATTGCGCACGGCTCATGGTAGAAATTACGATACAAACAACTCTCGTAGGAATCGATGTCAATATAAAATGAAGAATAAACGAGCCATGCCTTAAGTCAATTACGATAATATTGACAACCGTGCAAAATGACGTTAGTTAATCGCGAAACGAATATCTGAGAGGCCACATAAAGGATTGTTGTTAATTATTTAATCAATAAGAGATTATATCCGTTATCAATTATGTGTGTTGTTTGTGTAACGTGATAATCAGAAGAGCTCGGTGTTATTAGTAGCCTGACGTGCAGTTTGAGTAAGGTTCGTCGCGATCGGATGTAGATAGGTGAATATTTTTGGCATTATTTTATATTGGTTTGCAGGATAGTCTTATCCGAGATTACTCCGATATAGCTCAACGTGTCCTCCGATGGCCAATATCGCTCAGTTTGTGACTTGTGGTCACGTGACACATAAACAGAACAAACCTACTTCATTTTGTTATCAAGGCACAAGCTTACTTTTAACATACATCTTTAGTATGCAAGGGCCCTCCCTTGATTGTTGTTGGATGGCAATGTCACTGATGTTTTATTCGAGAAATTTCTACAAACATCTAAATTAACATACATCCCAAAAAAAAATTATATTTCAAATAACTATCGTTATAAAAATGCGTAGCGTACATGAGAAAAACATGACTAAACTAGTTGCAGTTTAGTTCATCCGAACATTATTTACTAAACTCTTTCATTGCTCGATAGCAAATAGATTTCGTTGCGCTCCTTTCATAATAAACAAAAATGTATGAGGTGTACAGTGGACGCATATAACGTAGAAGCAAAGCAACCGTTAACAAATAACAATTTTTGCAAAGCTTTTAACTGGTTCAACCTGTAAGAGACTGAAAAGTATAACGAAGGCTTTAAATTAATGTACAAAACATACTTGTGTTCTGACTGGCCAGTGTTTAGTGGCAATTGCAACATATGGACATAATCCATAGGTAACAGGAAATCCTAAGACTTAGAATTTCCACGGAAAACGAAAATTACTCCTGGAGGCCTTAAAAAATATATGTTACCTATTTAAAATACAAAAAAAAATATACGTTTGTGTCATTCATGAAAAATGTATTCGAACCGACATTTAATTCAAAAAATTATTAAAATCAATTTCATAAGAACCTATTTCCATTTAACAAAACTTAATATATTATGGACGATGCTATACCGTGTCGGCTTCAGTTCGTAGTGGTTCTGCGTGATAAGTAAAGATTTTCCGGTTAAATTCCCAAAGAAACAGACATGTCTTTGCCAGAGAAATATTATTGTCGCGTCTTAATTGTTAGTAAAGTCTAAATTGAGTTCGTCCCTACCTTTTCGGACACAGGGAATGATAATAAAGATATGAATATGTAAGAATTGTATTACGTGTGTATCAATAGTTTTATATAGTGGAAGAAATTCGTCTATATTTTACTATCACTGGATACGCAGGAAACGCTGTAAGGAGATCGACAATATTGAAAGGGTTGAAAAGTTTCACAGTATCTTTGGGGCGGAACTCGTGAGTATCGCGCGTCTGGTGGACACTAGCAGAATAAACTAACTTTGAAATGATTTATTACTCAACATAGTTTCCTTTGCGCATGGACAGATTTATATTGTATTCAGACTTTATAACAAAGCGTCACTTTGCCCATGTCATGGTTGTAACAGTCGGAAAAAATAATTCTTGTATTACGGTATTAGGTATTATTATTAATTCTTAGATAGATAAAGGTTATGTGCTCAATGGACACTGCAAAGCGAGATCTACTGGTGTCAAACTCGTTTTGATTAAAGGCCTTTATAAATAACCTATCTATTCAAGGATTTCCATACTTCGATCCTGTCCTTTTGAATGTCTATAATCTTTTGATCTCAATGTTGATTTTATCAACGACAGGGCGTATCAGTAATTTGCGATAGACTACAGTATTAGGGTTTGATATTTTATATAATATTGTTTCTTTAATAATCTCAATGTCTAACATCAAAGATCTTCATAACTTAATTTAGTCTGAACGTCAGGTACTATAACTTTAATTTTATTTGACTTCCGGGGTAGCGTAACTTACTTTTTACATTAAAATTGTATAAATATAATAATAATCGACTGGGCAAGAGCCATTGTTGGGTCAAATGTAGGACGAACAACTGTACGAGTTAACTAATAAATACTTCAGCAATCGTTACGTCTGGCTTCATTTTTACCGGCTCAACCTGAAGTCTTGTAATAGTATCAAAATACTTAAAATGTAGATAAGTCTTGTAATTTTTAATGTCACTATTTCCTGAACTTAGGCGCCGGCAGGAAGAAATGAACTAGATTTACCTGAAAAGTTTGCAAGCTTTCATATATGTTTTTACTGTCATGAACATACTGAATAATGAGTTACAATGCTTACAATTGACACGCGGTACAACGTTATTACGTAAGGCAGTTGCATTATTTAGAACGAAATTGCAACGTTCAATTAAACTTAGGTTAGAGATATTGTCACACACTTAAGGCGTCTTAGATGCGCAGTAGGAACTAGAACGCATTGTTTATCACAGCCGAAGCCTCAAATCACCTCGTGTCGCAGCGCTCGCCACAGCCGTACCGCCGACCGTAAGGCGATCAACTAACAGAATCCAAATTCAAATTCAAAATCATTTAATCATATAGATATGCGGTAAATACACTTATGCACTTCACTTTTTACTTCTACTACCGTTTTGAAAAGGTGCTTAAACATTGAGTAGAAGGAACGCTGAAAGAAACTCCTCAGTACATCTTTTAAACAACACGTGATAATTACAAAAGTTTAAACCTATGCGAAACTGGTTTCGACACTATTATTTCCAGGCGTCCTTGTCATTAATATATTCATCTATACTATAATATCCTTTGCCTATAAGTTGTATTTTAATGCGTCGCTTAAAACTTCCAATGGGTAACTCACGTATCAACTTTGGAATCTTATTGTAAAAACGAACTCCAAGCCTCATAACAGAACGCTGAATCTTTTAAAGACGATAGAAAGAAGTAACCAAATTCAACCAACCAAAGAACGAATTCGACCCCACTTTGCTCGTGGTCAATTACTTCTCTAAAAAATCGAACAATTCATTCAGAAAAAAATATGCCTTAATTCAAGCGCACTGAGAACGAAAGCCGGGTGCACCAGATTCCATCAACAGGGAAAGATGGTGAGAAGTCATGACGCGAGCGATTACACCCCAACCCCTACTACATGATGATCATATGTGTCCTACCAAGAATGTATAGCTTTTTTATGTTAATAGCCGACAAACGAGCAAACGAGCCACCTGGTGGTAAGAGGTCACCGTCGCCCATGGAAATCAGCTAGACCAAAGGTACTGATGCGTTGTCTGCTAGGAAATGAGAAGAAGGAAAGAAAGAAAGTACTGGCTCTCAAGCCCCCAGCCGGAACACGACGAGGGTGAGGAGGAAACAGACATGTCGGTCTCACTAAATCATAATGACATACGTTCGAAAACAATACTAAAATTCATTTACAACGTGAACACGCGTGGTAGAGTCAAATTTGCGGGAAATAACACGATGGATTCCAATCTGAGACACCACCGCCTCCCGGAGTTATGTGCATATTAGAAAATTAATTATCACTTATTACCGGTTAATGGATATGAATTATGTGAGGAATCTCACAAGGAATATTTGCGACATACCGGCAGTTGATAGACACTAGAATAATTGGAATATTACTTCTAAAGCAGGCTTATCTCATAGTCATGCTAATTTTAATGTGAAGGAATACAGTTGAAAAATTTACTCAGGAGACTTTATAACATACATAATCTTTTTTTGAGGTGAAACTAATCAAGAACAACACGATTTTAAAACGATTTTTTACTTTAATTAGTTTTACTTTCGCATTCATAATTTGTTAAGGAAAGCTTGTGTATGTAAAAATGTCTTTGACTGCTTTCATAGTCTTTCTAAAAGCAAGATTGAAAGGCAGATAACATATGTACCTCACATTAAATTCATTTAGATCTCAATTACCATTACCACCTCCATATTAGAATTCCTTTTTGACAAACACAAATAAGACATGATTAACAACCAAGATCTGAGAATGAACATTTACCATCTGCCCCGGCTGAGAAACGAACCCAGAATCATTCATTCAGCAAACAAGATCAGGCTAAAGACGAAGTTAAATGTTACGTAAGTTTGTAGGTACATTGCACATTTACAACGAGTCAAGAATATTGGTGTGTAAACGAAACACAGATTTACGACTAACATTCTCATGAATTACAAATTTTCAATTAAGTTCTGGCAACAGGAACATTCAAGAGAATCTTAATGGCTGCGTGTTATATGCTGCGTTTATCTAGCCCGCCGTGTTGTAGGATTCTTTGTCTGTTGTATTTAATGAAACATTTATGTCTAGGTATACTGACAAAAAACCACAGAAACACTAATATCAACCACAGCTTAAATATTCACGTGCGGCTGCAGTGAGGACACAGAAAGACCGTATCGGAATAAAATTACCTTATTAATATTCCTGTATTCTTTTTTTTTACCACTCCATGCTTTTGCAAAACCGTTTTTGTCTTTTTAATTAATTAATTTTAGCGTATTATAATTCTATTGTTTTTTTTTTTTAATTATAAGAACTGTATTAATTATAGCATAATAGTTATTAAAGAATCCTTATTAAAAATTAAATGTTACAATTATTAAATATTTTAACTAAATATACGTGAAATGGTACAATGCGAGAACCTAGTCTGATCTTATTTAAGAAAAACGTCGTGAGCCAGGCTGAGTGCGGCACTACGCCTTACCGTTCCCACGACACAGCCGCACGGAGTTGGACGATTTCTTAATAACGCTCAATAACAACTTTCGAAATATAAGGTCCATTATACAATTACAGCTTTATCAATAACAATAAGGATCAACAGCAACTGTTAGAGTGTCAAGGACTATATCAGTAAGCCTTATATCAGTCGGTCGCGGCGCCCTCTGCTGACGAGACAGTAGCACTATGAATCCTTATGTTGTATTTATTTTACTTGAATCCTGTGGAGGTTCATGTTTTCATTTTCATGTATGACCACTGATGATAATACTCTGTGACATGTATTAAATACTCAAAAATATATTTATTACATATCAGTTGTTTATTTGATAGGTGATAAAATTCTAAATAGTTTGTTTATAACAGTTTCAGATGAGAATATTTATTGTTCCATATTTCTTTAGACCATGATTTTGTTGAACTTTTAACGATTGGGCAAAAATAATCTTTAAATGAGCGTGTCATAAGAGTTAATTTTTCATTCATGCATGCATTTTATGTATCCAAATAAATTTATCACAAACGAAACCCCATTGATTTAGAAAGTACTTTAAATAAATTGCAAATTTTCGGTAGCATTCGGCAATTCAAAGCAAACCATAGGGGATCGTTATAATCAACTGAATTGTTGTTGGCTTCATGACAATCGCTTGTTGCTATTTGATATTTAAACAAGCAAAAATTAAGGGACGGCAAGTTAATGCCGGGTTTAATGTCATTATTTTGGACTTAGCTGTACGGAACTCCACCCATCTTGATTCTAATCCAATCTCCGTTTCTGATGCGATCTGTCGTGCAATGGGCGAGGCACAAGCGTTTTGAAGATCGCAGAGTTCTACATTTAAGAAAGAAAGAAAAACATATTAATTCTGTATTAAGAAATGTAAAGTATTGACCATAATGTACATCGAGATACAATAAAATATTTGGACAATACATAGTTTAATAAACAACAACAAACATAAAAAAGCAATAAAGATCACTACTTCATAATTAAGACTAATTGGATGAATGACATAATAATATATATTTTGATCGTACTCAAAGTTAACGTTGCCAGCGGTGTGAGAATAAACAATATCCACACATTAAAATTTCGACCTTACTCGTATATGGTGGTGTAACATGTCACCATGCATGTTCACAACACCAAAGACATCACAGGCGAGATGTCCGCAAAGATGGTATTCATCTTAGGTGAGCCTGCTTATTACTAGTTTTCCGACTTTAAAAAGCTTCCCTACTCGTGGTACAACTTGCTGAATAACGGACGAGACTATGACGAACGGTCCCTCCGGTTGGAGGTCATGGGTTCTAACCCATAAAAGCAGGGAAGGTTGATTTGAAAATACGGATAGAAACTCCTTACAACCAAAAGTACAGTAAATTACAATATGTTGTGTGATACCTAATTACTGCTGAAGCTGGAACTCTGGTTCAAGATTGAGGTAAATGCATCTTTCGGTGCAATGTCACACGCCCGTGACGTTCCTGATTTAACCCATTCCGTCCATGAATTTCGGTGACCGCTAATCATTGACACATTTGCTTATATTTGAAGCTATTAAGTCGCTATGATCGCTTGATAGAGAGAGAGAGACGATAATAAATTTGACATACTCACATGTTCACTTTAATGACGGTTCTGACGTCCAAGACTGACATTTGTCTGTCATAAATAGTGGCCCCGGGGATGAAACCAGGAATTTCTCAACAGAATCACCAACAGTTATGATGTCGTCGGCTATAAATAACAGTTTAATTTGCAAGTTCACAACCCTGCCGGCTCTCCCGGGGCACTGTGGATACCGACCCATTTTGTAACTTGACCCGAATAGGCGTAATTGGTCGACAAAATGTTTTATGAAAGTTTTATGGTCAGCATTCGTTGAAATATACTCGGGAATAAAATTGTTGATAGTAAATAATATTTGTCACAAGCAGAGCTCGGCTTGACAAGTTTTTTACATACCCAATACTAAAGTAGAACACTGGAATGATTGGAACCGTGATTTTTTTCACCAACGATATAACAGAGTCATTTCCAGCCATGAAAGGAGCGACAAACCCGCTTTTCGTTACCAAACTTTCCATCTGCGCCAATTTAATAAAAATAAGCACTTTTTTTTTAAATACCTACTGTATCCCGTCATCTATGACCACCGTGAAGTATCGAACTGATGGTATTATTCCCACCAAGGTAATTTTTTATTGATGAAGTAGTTAACAACCAACCTAACCCACTACTACTCCACTTACGATGTTCGACGTACTTGAGCGACTGCTGCGAATGATAAACTCAAAAAATTACATAGATGTGTCAGTTTACGACCCAAATAAATTAGCTAAAAGAACCTTCTAATCTGTTTGCAATAATCTGTTTGCAATAATCCACGAGCACAGTGTATATTGTATATATTTCTAGCCGGCATGCGTAGCACCTGTCTCGCTCATACAAAGGAAACATGCACTTATCTATATCTATATCTATATCTATATCTATATCTATATCTATATCTATATCTATATCTATATCTATATCTATATCTATACTAATAAATAAACTTGGAGTGTCTATTTGTAATATTAAAATAACCGCTTTTTACTACATGCTTATGAATACGTAATACTGTATACGTTTTTTTTTGTGTATACGGTACATATACCAGAATAACATTTTTTACAATTTTTGTC
>PDGT01000017.1:1304863-1330415 GCA_003671415.1 Megathymus violae | reverse complement strand
AGAAAGAAATGAATTGAAAGGACATATTGGAGGACATATTGGATGGACAATAATGAAGTCAATAACCAACTATTTTCATCTGTATGGTGTAAAAGAAGAAATAAGTAATTTCCTCCCCATTTCCAAGAAAACAGCCCATTTAATCAAAACTTGTGACCCCGATTTATATCCAACTCCCACGAATCGTCTTCACTAGAACATTTGCATAATTTTGGCGTTTTACTGTCTTACTTATACTACATACTCTATCTATGTACCTCACTAAATTACACAAATTAATGATTTGATTTTCATGTCACAAGCACAAGATGATCCATTTCTGTTGAATTAAAACTTATCCTAACGAACTGCTAGCCATTTTCAGTATTTTTAAGTCCTTGAGTACCTTCGCTGTTAAGTCTCTGTAACTTTATACGCTAACGGTAAAGCTACTCCGGTCTTGACGGATTAAAACGCACGACTCAGCTCTTAATTATTTATTATTGATTTCCAATATTATACATCATAGAGGATGCATGAAACACATTTTACGAATATAACTCAAATAACAACTACAGGCGACTGTACGCAAACATTCATATAAAATGAGAACTCGTGAAATATTGAGACAAAAATGTGTTTTATTTATTACAAGACTTGATTGTCGTGAGGAGATCGCTTCTAGCTATACAAACGCAGTTATTGTTCTTTATAATTTGATAATAAATGTTATTATATTGCATTGTTTGATCCCCGAACAGGAAATCGAAATTCAGACCACTTATCACTTCTTTTCGCCATTATTCCATAATGTTTGCAGTGCGGCAATATTTCACAATACACTATATCGACACACACGTCAAATGTGTCAGAGAACCGAATCATCGAAGTTTTCTACAATCCTTGCACATACACAAGCTCTGAATCACTGCTCGGCCGCTCCTCAGCTATAATCACCTAGTCTGACAGAGATCACTCTTTGCTACAACCATCCGTTTCTATCCTTCGTCTGTGATGATCCTTGGTTTTAAATCTACAAAGAAAGACATCCAGGTACAATTTCATATCCATCTGGAACCTAGTATGATAGAAATTTTATGAAATATCTATCAACTTTAATTGTACTTAATTAAATAGAAAAACTAGAGCTACTAAGTCAGATCTTTCAGCACAAGAGTTTTAGGAGATTATTGCATTAAATGCTAAAAGCGACTGGCGGCTCATGTTATAATACTCTCTTTGCTGGATATTAAATATAAATCATTTTTCGTATATTGGCAGAGACCTTATCAAAATAATTTGGTGGTTTAAACTGCAAAAATTTCTGAAGAAAATGGCAATTTAATTAAACAACATCATTTCAAATTATATACCTAAAACGTTATTCTGATTAAATGTATACTAATATTATAAAGAGGAAAGCTTTGTATTTATGTATGTTTGTAACGAATAAACTCAAAACTACTGAACCGATTTTAAAAATTCTTTCGCCGTTAGAATGCTACATTATCCTTAAGTAACATAATCTATATTTATTACTAGTAATAATAAGGGATTCTTGCTAAAACTTCAGTAACGTGAACCAAGGTGTAAAAAAATTTGTTTAAAAATTTCTTTCATCGCATACGCTGCGGAAACAATTGATAAAGTAGGTACACCTGTGCGAAGCCGGAGCAGGCCGCTAGTATATTTATACACACAAAGAAGAATGATCCTCGATAATCAATAAACATAATTAGTTTTTGTTCACGCTCTAGAAGAGAGTAAAGTGAGATATAGCAATTTAATATTATCATTAATATTTCTGGGCTGCAGTGTCCATTTCATTTAAGAAATAGTGCATATCCATTTATAGTTCAAGTAAAAACCAATTTTTTTAATTGCTAAAGGATTCTACAAATATTTTTCAAAAATCCTCGTATGATTTTTCCACACAATCACTTCCACATATCCCTACAATCGATCCCTGTAGAAGAAGAGACAAGAAACTCCAAAGGAAAATGTTTTTATCACTGAGAACATTCATTTACTACCTCTGATAAAACTTATTTGACGAAAAAGTTATACTTACAGTACATACATAATAATTTCGTGTGTGTGTAACTTTTGTGAAAAAAACCGTTTATGTGTAAGTCTACAATCTTGACTACAATCTCTTCATATTTCATAGCAAATAATACGATTAGGGCCTCTTTCACAAACAATAGTCCCTAATTCGTCCATTTCTCTCCATTTTCAGCTGTCATCGCCAAACCTTCAACTTTCTGAACAATTGTCACACGGGATATAATAGGTTTTCAACACCGAGCACATTGTTCACAAATAGAATTTTCTTTACTAATCTTGTGACTAAATACAATATGCTTTTTGCTTCTTGTCTCTTCTTTCTTCTCTCTTCTTTCTTGTCTTTTCTTCTTCTTGCTCTGTTTTGGGAGTAAGGTGCTTCAGCCGCCCTTGAACCCAAGCCAACCTCCCTGCCAGTGGTGCACCCTGCTCGACAACAAACGGTCCCTCCATTTGGACGTCACTAGACTCTGTACCACCTCGTTTAATCCCGACAAAACTTGCACTGTGGTAAGGTATTTTGCCCGACTGGCTCGCCAGCTTTATATAGTAGAAGCTCCCGTCACTTCGTTCGGACTGGACTATTGATTATAGTATACATGATTGAGAAAAATTTAATATTTTTTGCCTTGAATATACATCATTACGTTAAGAGACAATTTATATAGCCTATACTCTGGCACAATCACGTGTTCACACTACATACCAATTATCCTGAAGACTGTAAAGCCGTTCTTGTGTTATAACGGGGCATACAGACAGGCAGACGGACAAAAATTTCATACAGGCAAACAGAAAGATAGACAGGCAAAAATTATCAAAATAATCAGATTGACGTCAGTGTCTCATGAAACGAATATTTGTCATGAAGTTTGACAAAAAAATGGAATGTACAGACAGAGAGACAGAATGACATTTGACTATGTGTATACGTACGTGTATAAATGTAGACAAATGTAATTTTTGTACATTTCCTAAATAAAGTAAGACCAATCCAAAACTATGTTTGTAGTAGTTATATGAAACGCGTGTCAGGAGGGTCGCGTCTCGAGATGTGTCATGGAAATCGTGTAATAAAATATAACAGATGTCAGCGATTCACTCGTCGTAGCGCTCTCGACGCGTGCTCCATTTAGTGGCAACCATGATGTTCTGTTCCGACGTATCCTGGAGCTGTACAGTGTACAAAGCTCGGATGCGGTATCTTTAACCAAAGTTATTTACATTAACGGCCCCTGCATTGTACATGCCTCGTGATTAAGGAGGTCTAGCACATACTCCACCACCAGTGCGACTTGTGGGATTAGTGGACAACTCGAGGTTTGGTAATTTTTATTATACCTTCAGGCATCTAACTACGCTTGACTCAACCATAAACGACACTCATCATCATGGTACTCCGAAACGCTTCGGTGGATCCGATAACAGAGACCCTCCGAAAATCTTTATGACTGTTATAACAGTAATAAAGGGATTGACGCATCATTGAACTATTCTGAAACGTTTGAGGAAAGCTACTTAACTAAAAGTTCTCCATCATGTTCTCAAAGTTGTACATAGTCTCCAAATATCCATGTTAAGTACGGGTACACATTAAATACCCAATCAACTTTAGTGGGCAGTGGACATGATTGCAGTTGAAGTCCTCTAGCAGAGATAAATGGCGAGTTATTGTGAGAAAAATCTTATTGCGTTTCGAATACAATACATTAAACTACCTAATGATATAAATCGTATATTGCAGAGAATGTCACTGATGATTAAGTATATTACTTGTTATTAAATCTTACAATAAAGTTTAAGTAAATAAATGACAATATAAAAAAGTTATTCTACAAAATCATATATGAATGTTTGTACATGGATGCTTTATTGCAGGAAAATATATTTTTTCTTCGTCCTTGGCACACAACAATCTCGATTTATACTGTAGATGTATCCATAAACTCAACAACTGTGTCGGTACAAAATACTAAACACAACACTTCATTTTTTAAGTCTTGTTTCTCGTTTAAGGCTTCCACGAGCTTTAGTAAAAACGTATAACCATTCACTGCTTCAAATTTATCTTTACGAAGCACTATTTTAGGAACGTTGGGAAAATTGTACCCGTCAGTTTTTTATTAATTACATTTCAAATTGCAGTTCATACAACTTTATTACCACCTTATTTTGTCTTTTTAATACCCCAGAAGAAGCTTACCCCACGGTAAGAAGTAATTGGCAAGAAGCATCTTGAAAAACTGCAAACGCAGAGAAACGTCATGAATCCAATAGAAATAAATAAGAACCACTGTCGTATCTTGTGCAATGATGGTAAGTTTACGTCGCACCCGGTTAACGAGCACCTGGAGCATTTTTCGGAACAATAACGACAAAACGTGTAGGTAACTTGGCACACTACCTACTGGTCCTATAGCAACAGTAGTATAGTATAAGTTTAGTTGAAATCTACAAAAAATCTCAATCTTGCCTCCACCATTTCCAACTGTTTTTCATTCATATACTACTACTAAAAGACGCATTAACGGTTCCACATCTTCGTGAGGATAAAAAATATCAGGAAATACTAACAGCAGCCAATTGAGGTCACAGGTAGGTATAAACTTACCGTCACAAAACAAACAATTTCCGAATGCCTCTTGGCTGGTATAATGTTATGGCCTCAGTGTTATAACTGTTACCGTCGTCAGACAACTATGGCGCGTCCTATCTGATTGTCGGCCATTAGGAACATAAACAAATAATAAACAACACGTAATATTTAAGAAACAAGTAATATATAAAATATTTTTTAAAGTACTTTTATTGAATAATTACAATTAATATCTACATATATATAGGTACATTTAAATCTAGCTACATATCTTATAAAAGAGAAATTTTTTTCTTCCATCGGAGTGCAATGCAACTACACTCGTGGACAAAATTAGAGGAACGCAAAAAAAAGGTTTAATATCTCGTGTTATAATTATCGTGCGTACTTGCCACATACATTAATATACTCTATTAAAATAAAAAAAGTTTTGAAATGTTCTTTTTTCGAATTTCATTTGTTTTTCTGTCATTATTGCGTAATATTACGTTCTTTCGTACTGCGAAAAAATTTGCCAAATTTTGAATTTGAATGAAAATTTTGGTTTTGTTTAAATTTTTGCCTTGGCTTCCTTATTTATCGTGTAAAGTGTAAATTGTTACTGCTAATAAACTGAAAATGCCAGACCTAAACACCACTCAAGTTGCCAGGGCTGTTACTTTAATTGAAACTGGGCACACCTACAAACATGTGGCCCAAACGTTACAAGTATCCAAATCTGTGGTACACCGAGTTGTCAAGAGGTATCGGCAGACCGGACGATATACGAAACTCGCAGGACAGGGTCGTAAATGGAAAACTGTGGCGAAAGATGACCGTTTCCTTGTTAACCGGGTGCTCAGGAACAGGACTTTAACTTCTTCTGAGGTAAGAACGGAGCTCCAAGAAGTTCGAAGTAGAAGAAGCACAAGAAGTAAGCACAAAAACTGTGAGAAGAAGACTGAAATCGGCCGGAATAAAATCACATGTGCCTGCTAGAGGCCCCCTTCTTACAACATGCCATCGAGTAGCTAGACTTAATTTTGCTCGCAATCACGAAAATCGGAATGACGAAGCTTGGAGTCAGGTTCTATTTACTGATGAATCCAGATTTTGCCTGAAACAAGATGATGGAAGGGTGAAAGTGTGGAGACGCTCGGGAGAGCGTTATGCTCAGTGCAACATCATTGGAAAAGAGGCATATGGTGGAGGGTCAGTTATGGTATGGGGAGGTATTTGTATGGGGGCACGTACGGAACTGTAAGTCATTGAAAATGGATCATTAACAGCAGTACGATATGTAACTGAGATTTTGGAACAAGTTGTAGTGCCATTTGCCCCTTTCATAGGAGACGGATTTGTTTTTATGCATGATAATGCACGACCCCATACTGCGGCCGTGGTTGTTGAATACCTTCGAGACCTTGAAATCAACACTATGGGGTGGCCAGAGCGCTCACCCGACTTAAACCCCATAGAGCATGTCTGTGACAAGCTTGGAAAACAAATAAAGAAAAGAATTCCTGTCCCCGCTAATTTGAGAAATCTCAAAAACGCGTTACAAGAAGAATGGACCGCCATCCCTCAAGATTTTATTAATAACTTGATTAGAAGTATGCCAAGAAGACTGGAAGCAGTTCGAAGAGCTAGAGGGGGCAACACTAAGTATTGATTACAGCCCACATTATAACCTTTTTAAGCATTTATAAATAAAAAAAATTTAATGTTAAGTATAAAAATGTTTCTTTCCTGTAAATTTTTCTTTTTTTCTGAATTTCGTGAATTTTTATCCTTTAAATTTGTTTTTTCGACTTTCGCAATTTTAAAATAACGAAAAATAAGCAAAATACAAATTATACTTAATTGTCACAAATTTCCATGATATTTTGTTTTACACGCACTTTTTTTTGCGTTCCTCTAATTTTGTCCATGAGTTTATATTAAGTAGAAGAATATAAAGTATTTTATTAACGATTTAAATTTTGAACAAGATATATAGATTGATATATAAATATATATAGCGAGAGTAAACTAATTCGTACTTAGCAACTGTAGAACTCACCGCGGATGTGAGGCACAGCAATGGTTTTCAGATAGCAGATAGATTCTTACATCGAGAGAAATTTCGTCCTCTTTGTCTCCTTCGTAAGCTTGAGTCGACATCATCTTAAACCTCCGTGACTTAGTTGTCAGTTTCCTTCTGCAAAACAAATGCTTCTCAGATGGAGATCCTTGCAACTCAGTTCGCTACTGACCATGGACTTGTGAAACAGGACAACCTTCGAAACGTATTATGTAAATTTACAACACGGTTTTCCCTAAGATGACCTTATTATTCTCCGTTCCGTATTTTAAATCAATTTTCACTCTAAGCTGAGCACAGACAAAATCTCAGTGGCGATCTATTATACATTAAAATTTTCTTTAGAGCGAGCCGTGACAGTTTGGTTTTCACTATATACAAATATTCTCGGCTTTCGGGCTGTATTAAATTCTCAGTCTATTACTTATACGATACGGTGTGCACCCATACACAAATGTACATTTCTTAACAAACAATAAAGGTTAGAATTTGCAATTTAGTCGTAACTAATCCCGATGTTATTAACATCAGACAAACGAGGAGCGAGGCGCCTGAGGTACAGTCACTGCCTCTAACAACATCCGCAACACTTAGGCCATCATCGACACGCTCCCGGTCAATATGACGACCCCGTCGCCAAGTTGGCAGTGACCCTGCCAGCAGAGCGAGGGGCCCCGGGTTCGATTCCCCGGTAGAACATTATGCGCCAGATTAATGTTTATTCTCGATCATGGTTGTTTGTGATGTCATATTTGCGTATGTGCATGCCAACCGCAACCCAATGACTACTAGTGCGGGGATGTGTTTGTGACCGTTTAATATACTTTATAACAATAGGAACATGATAAGGACACTTACATAGGATTAGTGTGCCGCAACAGATCTATCTACACAGGATAAAAATTACTATGTAATTGTCATATGTTGATTTAATTACCTAACATAATTTTCTATAGTATTTCCATTGATTTAATTAGAATTGTACCTACTGTTCATTAACTTCAGACATAATAAATATGGTTGAAAAAAGTTTAATAATTTCGAAACCACCTGACCAGTCAACATTAAAATCGCGTCAGACAAAACCAAAATTACCAATTTATTCATATAATTATCAGTAATATATTTATTCTCATATTTTTTTTGCTCTTAATAATCTGATTCAATGGCCCCTTTAGGTTGTGGATCGGAACTATTGATTTGTTGAATCAATTATTGAATCGTTTTATTCATTTCAGATCGAGCGGAATAGACTAACAGACACGCAAGGTAACTTTTAAGCTTACCATATTTTCATGGAATGTAGGAAAAAAGATTAAAAATAGAGCAGTACAGCATATTCCCAATAAATCACGAAACGCTGCGCGAGGTCTGTGGGTAACCGCAAGGGCTTTCGTCTTCAACTTTCACCGTTTCTCAGGTACAACTCTTTTTCGTGAATACATTTCCCACACAATTGAATCATTCGAGTCGTCAGGTTGATTACATGTTTTGAGTAAAAAATAGTTTTTTAAGAACATTGACAGTCACAGCTGAACAACTGCCTAATCGGCTGTGACACGGTCAACCAGAAGGTGTAATTATTTCATTCAGCTCAGGCTTTTCTCGGTTAACGGGCCACCTGGGCAATCACTTCCGCCTATGAACACCAAAAACATCACCGCGGCCGATTGAGTAGAAAATGTGAATCCGTTTATAAACTGGTTCTCCGGCACTGCAGATGTTTGTGTTAAAATCATTATATGGTTTATTGTAAAAAAAAATGGAAGTTAGATGTTATAAACGTGATGAAACTTAAAATTTTTCGTCAGTATCATGGCATCCCTATATGTGTGTGCGCGTGTGTGCGAATGAGATATATATGTAGGGATATAATATGCCGACAACGTTTCAGTGATATCTTTGGTCTTACTGATGTCCATGGGCACCACTGACCATTTACCATCAGGAGGCTCGTCTGCTCGTTTATCGGCTTTTCATTTAAAAAAGCAATTAAAATCTATTATATATTTAGTATTTATATTACGACTGTTGGCTAAAATTTCCGAATATTTATTAAAAGGATATTGATTTTTATTAGAATAGTAATGTAATGTTTCTTCTTGGGTCTTTGTTGATTTCAACAACCCGAAATACTAAAAATCTCAGTTTGTAACAATCCCAAGTGTGTACACGGTAATTTAATAAAAAAAATTGTAATTCATGTTGCTATGTTCTCGCAAGTACCAGCAGCTCCAAGTTAATAGGTGACATTGTTTCGGTAATTAGTTGTCGAATAGCATAACGTGTCTTGACTAAGACTTGAAGATTAAGGTCATGTCGCAACGAGAAAAGGTCAAACTAAGGTCCATCGCCGATCAGTTGTACATTGGCGGCCTTTAACCCTCTATGAGACGAGTACGCCTACATCACACTTTCATTCAGGTTTCATCAAGTTTCCTTTAATATAGGCGAGTAATAAATAATTTGTAATGATAATATTACTTTCAAACGCGGCATGCAGGAGTCGAACCAACGCCCCCTGATATTTAATTATTTTGCAATATATTTCAATATAATATGTATATTGTCATACTATTGTTTAAATCAAAGGTCTGCTAAAAATACAATGCCAAACAACAATGCAATCTGTTGATAACATTGTAACAACATTTTGAATACCGGTCAATCTTTGTTAATTCCAAATACACAAAACAGCTATAAATGCAGTCTCAGTTGCTAAAGCAAATCAAAATGCGAATCAGAACCTAAATGCAAGCGCACAACTTTAAGTAAATTTATTTGCCAACGTTGCATAATATGCCGTGAAAGATTAAATAACTTGAAATTCAAGTTTCCTTCCTCTGAAACCCGATAAGACCCGCACGGTCATTAGGGCGGGCGTACACTGGGCGCTTGATAATGGTATTGTATTCCAAACTACTGGGTACAATTAAGATGATTCTCTATAGTACTCTTATTACGGTTTATAATATAAATATGACTGTGTCCGTGTATTTATGTATGTACATTGTATGTAGGTATTCGCATGTATGTATATCTTTATATTCACTATTTTATTAACCGCTTTTCGTGCTTTGGTTTTATTTTGGTCAATAAAGGTTAAAGATATAAATAAATTCTTAATGAGAATGTAAGGTCGATTATTCATGAGTGCATTAGGACGTCTGAAAGCTGATGTTAATTAAATTAAAATATTCATTAGGAGCCACTAAACGCTTTTTAAAAATGCGTCTGTTCATTAAACGGTAAATTTAGCGGTAAATCCCTAAGGCTCGAGTCGGTCGAAGGTGTTTGTCAAAACACCGTCACGAGTTTAGGGATTAAATCCTGTTTGCGACGTGCTATTAACTCTGCTGTAATTCTGAAGAAATGATCATGGCTGGTAGCTAGATACAAATGCAGATGTATGTTTCGGCGTTTTCACACTTTGTGGGGCTTCATGTCGCACGGGATGTCTCGCATTACATGGAATCAAAGAGACAGCTTATGATATTTAGTGCAATGTGTTTTTGCAATAAGTTCTATAATCCAAAGGCATACTATCCGCCGCTATTCTATAGACCGCCGATCTAAATTAAAACATCGTGGTGGATCATGCTCCAAATCTAATTAAGATGCTCAGAATTTGGCTTCTAATATACAATGGAGGATATTCAACGAAGAAATTTTATTGTAAATCGAACTCACGTGTTCCGTGTATCAGGGTCGCTTAAGACAAACTCACTCCTCTCCCGTCCTGATCTATTAGCAACAGTTTACATAGTGCTGAATGTTGTGTTGCATATGATTCAACTGAAAAATTTAGTTATGATGGATTCGATAATTTTTTTATGCTCATAGCCAACAAACGAGCAGACGAGCCACCTAATGGTAAGTGGTCACCGTCGCCCATGGACATCGGCAAAACAAAAAAAATGACTGATGCAACGTCTGCCAGGAAATGAGAAAGTAAGAAAGAAACTACTCGCTCTCAAGCCCCCGGAACACGACGCGTCGTTTGGCGGCTGACTCGAGCAGGAGAGTGGTAGCTAACTAGGCAGGTTTGAGCATTACTGACATTATTCTATTCTTTTCGTGTTGTATAGTTCTTCCTTCGTTATCTATTAGTGCAATAAACTTTGCTTTTGTGTTGGCAATTATGGACTATTTATTTTCTCCGGCCTAAGATTATACAATACTGGTACCTCGCCATACCAGTATAATTAAAAATGTAAAGGTAATGATTATGTTTTCACGAGAAAACCGAAGGGTTATGAGTACTAGTCGATATATAATAGTTTGAGTTATTTCGCAGCTGGGTAAACCCAGTCTTACGCTCACATTGTTCACAGACTAGTACGTGTCGTTATGATAATGAAACATTAAATTATACACTACGAACGCCTCTTCGTGCTTAATGATTGGGGGATTATCTAATTGCCAGTAAACGGAGCCGTATTTACACCCTATACTTGATCACACCACATTTACCCGTATAGAGCCATTTTGAATGATATACGAGTATGAATCGTCTAATGGTAATTGGTTACCAGAGCGCGTTACCTACCGAGTCCATAATGAAACACGCTTCAGTTAACTGGTTCTTTGGCAGTGCAAGTGAAACAAAAACATTTCATTTTTGTTTCTAGGAAAAATGTAGCAGCGCGCGAGCAAGGTATAGAAGCCACCATGACTACCGTTAAGATTAGATGGGTTGGTACAGAATCCAGCGAACTACAATATAAACAACCATGTGCCTATTTTATTACATTGCTCCCAGCAGTGTCACGAGCACGGAGGTTGGTTTGGACTCCTTTGAGTCACACATCATTATGAAATTATGTGTTCTAAGAATACATTACATACATATTTGTTTGGCCATGGTTAATATGTCCCTTACGGTGTTAGTCCTATTGATATATAGCGGTGCACTCAACTCTGTAGATTTAGCAGTTCTCCATCGGATTCTTGGGTCCCTTAATATATCTTCACCTACTACTGCATTCGGTGTCGCCTGCAATGTTAGCTTGAGGATAATCTATTAAATTTTTATGATAAAGTCGCGGCATCCCTCAAGGTGGCATCTTATCTCCTTTATCGTTTCTTACTTAGTCTCTACGCAGACAACTTGCAACTGTATCTCCATTTCGTAGAAAGAAACATTAATATGGCAAGCGACGCAATGAAATTTCATTTGATCCGTGTCAGAAAATATTCCAGTTTTTTTCGACTCTTAGTAAATCGGTAATCTATTCAATAAGTAAAAAATTAAAAACGATTATTAACAACGATTTTCTTTAATTTTGCTTAGTATGAATACCATATGAGGTAAATTTTAAACAAACTTCTATTGTATTTTTAAAATTCAACAAATTTTTTAGCTTCCCCATATGCCATCAGTGTAGTTTCGATCATAACTCTGAAAACCTATTCCAGTTGCATCTGGTGCTAGATTTAGCGATCCGTCGGAGCCCATTACCAGTAGATAGGCAATCAACCCGTATACGCTATAAACATAGGCAAATATAAACAAAAAACATTAAAAATAACATAAAATAGGGTTGTCAACTTCAATCTATATCTTAAATATACTTATCTAAATATGGATGTTGAAATAAGCAAATTATTTACGCTATCTTTACTGATTGTACAAAATGAATCCAAGTAATAAAAACATTGGTATACTGGTGTGACAGTCGATCTTGAGACTCAAGTTCGGATCCTGTACGCACCTCTAATTTTTCAAATTATGTCTCTATATTCAAATCAGGTATCGCTTGCTTCGATGAAAGCCTGCTAATCTACAACTAAACAGTGTGGCGAGCTGTGGCCTTAACCCTTCTCATTGTGAACGGAAACTCTAACCCAGCAAAGCGACAATTATAGATTTTAATGATAATGATGATTTCGGCGGTCTAATGCAGGGATTCTCAAAGAGGTCGATATAGAACCCTGGGGATCGGAATCGGTTATCTAGGGATGAGTGTCAACGAGGTCTAAAAAAACTTTCAAGATACTGTATAAGTTGTGTTACGTGTTTTGTCTTTTTTTAGGATTTTGGGTCGACATAAACGAAAATTGATTTTGCGAGTCGAAGAAGGCCCACAAATTAACCCCTTGTAATGTTAAGTGTTTTGTTTTTTAAACTTCTAAAAGTTAGTGGATGGTGATGGATTTTTAAATTTATTTGGTTATGGAGATCTGAGGTATCACTAAATTTTAGATAAGGGGTCTCTTGCCCAAAATCGTTTAGGAATACCTGATCTAGAGGATTGTGGCCCTTATTTTCTGTTTACTTACTGTAGACGTAATGTTAGTAATCATTTTGGGTTACGGATATCATTCTGAAATTTAAATCTATGATCAGAAATGCAACGAAATTTATGATAATCTCATATCTCATAACAATGGATACGTCTACACCATTTATTTACATGTAGAACAAATCTTAATAAAAAATATATGACCATACTGTACTTACTAGGGTTGTCGCCGCCACTACGAAAAATTAAATAGTTTTACTGCACATAATAATACTTCATATTAACAAATTTATTTGTTTATGTTAATAACCGACGAACAAGCAAACAAGTCACTTAATTCATACGTCAATCATGTACGACCGTGATACGAAACGCATCAACTAAACATTGCCGGCTTAGACAGAAACGATTGATTCCTTTATTACTCCGATACTGCTACCAAAATTGCTAAGATGATTATTAAATACTAACTTTATCAGAACTCAATAATATTTTAAATAAATAAGTATTGTGATAGCAAAAATCCATTGCAAATTTATTTCTCCACATGATGTACACCTGGAACGTACACTAACACGCCGCTACAGTGTACATCGACAATGTTCCGATACTGTTTATGCACAACGTTGTATGCAATATAATATTAACTAGAATATTAAAAATTACATGTTCACTCAAAACAGGACTTAACTGTTCTTTTAAACATTATTCCAAATTTCGGTGATGATACTTCTGGACGTATTAAATTTACTCTCAAACACTACTCTAATTTTCGTGCTTAAAAAATATTTTATTTTTAAATCATACGCCGTAATTTAAATCCTATTTAGTTACTTTAAAAATTAAAAGAAAGTATTTTCGATAAAGCGCCAACCCTAGACCTCAACAGTCGTTTGAAAATTCCACATGCATGAACTCAGTAAATTTATAACGAGCTCACGGACCGCGACCGCTACCGTGTTTGGGTGGATAATCACATTTTTCTATTCCTGTAGTTAACACTAACTTTCAAAAAAAATTAATTAATTAACGTGAAAACCTAAAACCGGGTTTTAAATTTTCTAACTGATTGTAATATTAAAAATTAAAATTTCATAATTTTTAATTAAAATTATTAACATTAATCTGATTTTCAAATCTATCACCACTCCGAGCAATAAGGATTCACATGTATTTAAATGATTTATTTTTTGTTGAACCTTATTATGGCTTCGTAATCCCAGTACATAATATAAATACAAGTTAATTAAAATAATAACTAATATATATTTATATGATTTTAATGAGGTTTTTATATATTTATATATTATATTAAAATTTGTTTATAAATATATACACAATTATAACACAATACCTTATAATAAAAGTATTCACTTCAAAAACAATCTCTAAATTGTAAAAACCTAATTAATGCGCTAACAACTTTTATACCACAGAACGTTTCAAGTGTTTGTACGTTTTAACACAATCATTTATGTAGTCGATGTTACGGTGACTTCACCGAAGGCACATTTGTGAGATAAATGTAAAAAAAGTCAATTAATTTAATTAAGGAATAAATAAACTATTGACGTATTAAATAAACGTTACAATTGATTAATTGGTAATAAAGAACACGATCCAAAATGATACGATGCCTAACCTAAACCTTGTTTCATCGTTCAAGATAGAGAAGTGTTAGCCTTTTGGTTTGAACGAACATCTTCCGCACAGAAACTCAAGTAGCAACTCTGCATGTTTCCTAATTTTCAAATCAGTGCGTATTCCAAATCGATTATCACTTGGCTCGGTAGAAGAAACATCGTGAAGAAACCTGCATACTGAGAGTTTCTCCATGATGTTTTTAAGGTATGCGATGTCTGCCTCCCGGCACTTGGTCGAAGTGGTGGGTGTTAGAGTTGACCCGAGGCCACCAGTGGAACAGTATGGGCTGTAATGACGATGATCGTTCGTTTTCAAGCGAAAATTACATTTTTTCGATCCCACAACCAAAGAGCTTACATACGAATGCATCACTTTTCGAGCTTAGCATACACCATCAATCATTTCAATTGTCTATTCTAACTCATCACTTACAGTATTGTAATATTTTGTCCTATATTTATCTCTATTGCTTCGTGTAATGCACTAATATTGGACCGTCTGTATTGAATGAATTAATACGTACGTGTTACTTGATTAATTGTTTTTTTTATGTTAATAGCCGACAAACGAACAGACGAGCCACCTGATGGTAAGTGGTCAGCGTCGCCCATGGACAGCAGCAAGACCAAAGGTATCACTGGTGCGTTGTCGGCCAGGAAATGAGAAGAAGGTAAGAAAGAAAGTACTGGTTCTCAAGCCCCCAACCGGAACACGACAAGTCGTTTGGCGGCTGACTCAAGCAGGAGGACGGTAGCTAGCCGAATGGCTTCACGGAAAGATATTAGCTGGCTTTTGTCGCCTCTTATGACACCCTGTTCTGCCAACATGGGATATGGGGGAGTATTCTAGGCCGCCCCAGTACGGCTAATATTTATTTTATACCAGTTTTATGTTACACCAGTGCTTAATTTGGATATTCAAATATTATTTTCAAATTGTACAAATAACATTACACGTTAACCAGTTAGGTATTTATTACAACCAAAATATGAAAAGAAAATTACTAATCGCTATAGGGTATAGAAGTTCAATTGTAATTTATCTAGCGATTAAACACAGCACTTATCAGAAACCCGCCCTCGCTACCCTTTGACAAATCCTGCGGGAACAGATCCATTTCCCGGGATGAAAAGTATCCTAGATTATGACCCATAATGTTAGTTCCAAATATCAGTTTAGTGGCTTTAATGGCCTCTAGAGATTTAAGCCTCTACGTCGATAGCAGAGTCAATCTACATTTAAATTTTCATTAAATATATGATGTTTGTTTTACTTAGTATTTTGACAATCGGCGTGGTGAGGGCAATAAAGACTGCTCAGAGAATTGTTATTATCTAGTTACCCGCCCTCGATTCGCTTTGGAAAATTCCGCGGAAGCAGATCCATTTCCCGAGAAATGAAAAGTATTCAAGATTATGACCCAGAATATTGGTTTCAAATATGCCAAGAATCATCTAAATCTGTTTGTGGTTTAATGCTATACGTGTACAGACAGGCCGGAAAAAAATTTAAATATATATAATTAGGCCTCCATTTCGATAACAAAGTGCACTTATACATTATAATTTCGAAAAATTAGTCGATGTACCGATTAGATTCTGTTACAGTTTTGCTATTAGTATAGATATAAACCCTTAGTGAGTATATTCAGTAAAAATCGAGTTTGACAGTAGGACAGGGGAATCCTTAAAACTTCGTTCTTTTCCCCTCATGTTTGCGCCCAATCTATAAAGTCTGGGAGGCTTATTCTATACCTTTTTGACAGGGGCGTGCGCTCCTTGTAGGCAGAAATGCAGTGCTTTACTTGCCATTCACAGATATTTTAATAAAATGTTCGTACGTTCTAGATGACTTTAATTAATAGTAAATAAATGAATAAACAAAATATAACAACTTAAAAACGCCTAATATTTTATAAATAGCAGCTATTTGCAAGCATATGTTTGCCAGGCGTTTGGCGACAAGCAAGCGGCACTGCAAAATAATGTACCTAATCAACCAACTCCTGCCGTCGCGTTCCGCAGGAGATTTGTTCGCATGAGTGTAGTAATTTAGGTGTCCGTGCACAGTTCGCAAACGCACACACCCATGAATATCGAAAACCGCGACTCCAGCGGCAGGCTACGGAAGTTCGGCAGTTGTCGGGAGTAATCGGAAATGTTCGTTGCCTATAATCCGAGTAAACATAATAGACGGAAATCTAATATTATGCATTTTTACTTAGTAAGGTTTTATTTGTTTAAATGGCAGAAATGTTTTGTGTTTCGCAGGGGCCATTTTTCTTTTTTCATATGATAAGCATTGTTTACTATTTTGTTTGCGCCAGTATATTTATAGTTTTCTTAAAAGATTTTTAATTTTAACATGTGAATGTGTACACTTAACAGTTTATTACTGAATTTCTATAATAATTGTAGTGATTTGCTTTTACTAGTGCGTTTGTTGATTTTTTTTAATGTTATTTGATTGTGAGGTTTGTGTTGAAAATGTGTGTTTATTAAAACTTAAAAATAATAACTTCTCACAATTGTCATTCAGTGAAAAGATTCAAATTGTGTCTAAAGGTAGGTGTGTATCCGAGTTACAACAATTAAACCAGCAAAAAGGGAATGTAACTCGAAAGTTTCATGTTAAAAGTTATGAAACGTATAACTGGCTGTGTGGTTGTGTACACACGATTAAATTATATTGTTTTCCTTGTATATTGTTTAGTAATCCTTGTACAGTGTGGACTGATATTCAGATTTAAATAATTTCTGTTCCGCGGCAAAGAAGCATGACCATGCAGAAAAACATCTGGAGGCCTGCTTAAAATTAAATACTTTTGGTCAAGTAACCGGAACCTTGAATATGTGAAAATTGAAGCTGACTGGGTGAGTAGTTATAATATTTTAGCTTATTATTTTACTTATTATAATTTGTTCCACCGCGACGATCGATCGCTGTTTTGTCTGCGTTGCCGTAGAAGATGTACATGAATAGTAGTACATCTAAGACTTGTTCTGTTGGTATGGTTTTCGACTTAGAGATCCGTCGCGTGGCTGTGGCTATGCTAAAAATCTATAAAAGAAGAAGTTTTTTTGACCGGGTACTCCGCCGCATACCCAGTGTCATAATCCTGTGCACGCCGCTGCTTTTTGATAAGCAATAACAAGTAAAAAATTACCGTGAATAGGTGATTGTAGGCGCAAACCTTTAGCCCATTTACATGATAAGCGAATCGCGTCGCATCCGGTACGCGCTTATAAATTTTTACGGCGTGAACCACGACCGAAGGGTCGCCCGGTCGTAGTTATATTTTTAAACCCGGAAGGGCTATAGAAATCCTTCATCCCTGATTTTTTTGAAAATCAAATGTTACCTTGTAGTAGAGGTCATTAGGGTTTGTATGAACGTACATATATTATAACGATGAGTGCTTCGAGAAACTATTTGACTTGATGACCACGTCACTTGCTTCTTTGGAACAATCGCCGAAGAATGAAGTTCCAACCACAATAACTCCTGTCGTAGCAATCCTCCACGATTCGGTTTCACGATCATTTTTCATTCATTAGGAGGTATTCCCGGGGCACTCAGACATTCAGGCATACAGTCTCAATAAATCTACAATTTATTTACGTATTATTGTAAATTTATTTAATTATGAAAATTATAGCAAACATCTTAAATTAGCGGTCATTATCCATGGCCAGTGCTAAGTGCAGCCCCTGTTCGCCAAGTTGTACTGCAATCCGTCTGTGCATGTGTGATGACAAAGAGCTAGGTACGAGTCTTGAACAAAAAAAATAAGGAAATGTTTATTCACACAATACAAATAGAAACAATAGAACAGCGCTCACAATAGACAGGAACTATAGAAACACGCGAAAGAAATAAGATAATGGAAGCACAGGAGTTAAGATAAGGTTAAGAGGGTATGAGTGCGATCGGCAAGCAATAAGGTAACATGAGACACAGACGACACGGCCAGCAACTGTGTACCGACGACAGAATGCTAGCGCCCCTCTTCCCTAAGGGGGGTCGCGCGCGATGAAGGCTTAGAGGCCGTATGGCCAAAACTAACCCCGGGTGGTGTTTAATGGGTAGGTGGAAAAGCCTAGTGGTATCGGGAGCTGTGCTGTATAGCTGGTATGCATGAGCATTCACCATCCCCCTCCCGCGCATCTCCGGAGTGTAGTCTTTTCCATTGTCTGGTCGCAAAAAAAAGACTGAATGCTCATGAAATGGAGGGAACATGGAGGGGGTTATCAGCGGTCGACACGTGAGTAATCTGTAAGATCAATGCATGTCGTGTATAGTCCTATATAGTTAGTACTTTAATATTCATGCATATAATGAAATAATAAATACTATTTAATAACTGACATTTTACTTGTTTAGATATAACGTTAAAATTATATATGTATTACGTATGTATATTAAATTAAATTTATATATGAAACAATGCACTATCTGTACTACAATATCAATCTCTGGCGTCTCACTGACTGTACATTACATTTTTTGCCAAATGTCTTAATAAGTATTTGTTTTGTGACTCACTGACGTTAACTTGATCATCTTGAAAATGTTTGTCTGTCTTTTCGTCTGTCTGAACGAAATCGGACGGGACCGCTATTAAACTATAATATGATAATATAAAACAGTTACATATAATTTATTATTATCTACAAGCTTTTCTCATTTTTTAAATTTTTGTATCTAACACGGCAATATAAATGTATATTCTATAACGTATTCTACTCTATGATTAATGCAACACACCGTGCTCGTATTATCCATTGCACTGGATCTGCCCTCCAACCGATAAATAATTACGGTAATCCCCGTCACACGCATACATGTAGGTGCCTATACACACTGATGACACTGCGGTCGAGACGTCACGTTTAGCATTTAATAATAATATACCGGTAAATATACAGGCTTCGCCGACATTGCGTCTGAAATCGAATATTCAACACCGGTATTCAAGATATAGGACGCTTTTTTAAAAAATATTTGAAAATCTCATACCGTCATTGTAGCTCTTAGACATTTGTAACTGATCTGTAATAGTACATAAATATATTGAAATTTTCGTGAATGTGTCGAAATAACTCAAAAACGGCTCGACTGATCATAATGAAAATTGATTTGTAGTGAAAACACGTATTTCGCAGATGATAGGCTATATCAAAGTATATTATTCTGTAATGTCTAAAGAGACATTATAGACAGAGGTCTGTACATTCCACTTTGTTCAATTACATAATAAATATTCATTTTATGGCACACTGACATCAATTTGAGCATTTTGAAAATTTTTATCCGTCTGTCTGTATGTCCCGTTATAACTCAACAATGGCTTGACCGTTCCTCGTGAAAATTGCTTTGAAATGAGAGCACGTGATTGCGCTGATGATAGGCTATATAAAATATCAGTATTCTAATGAATCAATGAACCTAATGAAGGCAAAAAATGTAAAATTATGTTAATTAGTATTAATAACCATGTATACATAATAGTCCAATCCGAACGAAGTCGGACGGGGCCGTTAGTCTTAAATAAAACTTATATATGTTTTGTGTCGCTCCTCAAGACTAAGATAATGGCTGTAATGATAATTGATAAAATAAGCTCTACGCTCAAATTATTAAAGTTATTTCACGAATAGAACTCAGATCTTGTTCAAAACTTGTTCCGGTGTTAGCCAAGGCAGTATGCTTGGACCTGCACATTTTTTGATAATGATTAATGACTTGCCGACTGTAGTCAGATCAGCTAGGTGCCTCATGTTTGCCGTCAGTGTGAAACTATTCATAGGTTTAGCAAGCACCAGCAATTGTATAACCATGCAGAGAGATGTCGATAGTTTCGTAACGTGAAGTGAAAATAACCAATTGGAGTTCGACCTGTCTAAATGTAAGTATATCACCTTCACTCATTCCAACATGCCCATCACTAGTAGGTACATGTAATCATAAGACAGATAACATTTTGAGCGCGGGGAACTGATTATAGACCTTGGTTGAACATTTGATAGGGAAGTAACATTTAATTCCACATCAGTAAATTATGTAGCCGAGCATAAAGGCGCTCGGTTTCATAATGACACAGGCTCTAGAACCCGAGAGAGAAGCACAATTATTACATCGTTTTACGTGTTCGTCACAAGTAAATTAAAATACAACGCTGTCATTTGGGATCCACACGAACGTAAATACAAAGATATGGTCGAGGAAATCCAAAATAAATTTTGTTAATATCTGAGTACGGGTATTATCCTTATCTGTACGCATGCCTATTTAAAATAGGCATAGTAGGTAAGGTACAATAGGCATAAATGCAAATTAATGTTGCATTATTATCTGCTTTATAACACCCAAATAGATAATCCTGCTACTCCTTTCCGCTGCCCTTGTCTTTATGCTGGAACCTTTTTTGTAACCAATTATCCATACTAATCTATTAATTATTAATTATCCATACTATCCATACTAAAATTGACTTATATGTGTATCTATTTCACTCCTTTTTTAAACATTTCTGTAGACCAGTTGATTACCATGCGTACTAATCGAGGGTTCGCGGTTTCGATTCCCGGTTGGGGCAAAATGTATATGGCCCATAAATGTTTGTTCTCGGGTTGTGGGTTTTGGTCATTTTTTCTTTGTATATTCCATGCGACATAGAGAACCATAGTGCGAGGGAGTGTATTATGTTATTTGTACATCGTCGCTATCATTCACACAGTAATCATTTCACGTCTTGTGACACTTATTGGGTTGAAAGTAATCTTACAACATATGTGTAATTTACCCCATCAAATAACTTACAATAGGGTACAGCTCCGCCTTCTGTACGTTGGAACAGGTAATAAAACCGACGTTCGTATTGTTAATGCCATTACTGTGGACTCTCGAATTCGCTGAATCCGGTGAAGATAAATGGTCTCCGGAGAGCCTTACTTTGTTCCCTGTTTCAGGCACAAATAAACTTTAGCATTTTATGTGTCTTCGCACCAAAAAATAAAGGTTGTGTAACCTAGAACAGAAAAAACTTTTGGATCGTTACTCTAATAAATACATCAATCAATCAATCAAACATCAATAATTTATTTGTATTGTATACACAAATAACGCTTAATAGGAATAATGGCTCCAATCCTAGACTTCAAACCTTCTTTGCTCTGAACAAAGATCAAGGTAATGCTACTAGTCCAGTTGTTGCAGGTCGCTAGGCTCTGCAGTAACAGCAGTAACAGTTGAATACCGAAGGTTCAAGGTGATTGTGGTTTTAATCTGCCACGCTAATTTAAGAATCAACCATAAAATGTGCTTAGCGCCCCTCTTCTCGAAGTGTCCGATGACGGTTTATAGGCCGTATGGGCAAAACCAACCTCGGGTGGTGTTTAGTGGGTAGGGCCCTACGTTTATCGGGAGTCCCACATCACCAGCGCAACCGGCTGCGCTGGCTTGCATGATCATTTACCACCCCCTGCTGCGTATCTCTGGAAGGTAGCCCTTTTCCCTTTGTCTGGGCGCAAAAAAAAACACAAAAATGTATGTTATTAACGTGTTTGGTTTCAGTGTCTAATAAACAGAGTCAGTAATAAACAGGTCCCACGCTTTTTATCTTCTTTGCCACTCATATCTGTAGATTTGAATATTGACATAAAAAAAAATAATGCCAACAGAATGGCCACCAACAGTGAAACTGAAACACGGTTAATGGTTGACTGTTGAAGAATAATAGTAACTAGCCAAACAATAAAGCATATTACCAAGCACGTGAACCATCGGGACTAAGCTATGTAGTAGGTACAGAGCCCAGCGACCTCTAACAGGATGTACCACACCGCAGTAGAATAACTGCAAGGAAACTTAGTTTAGATCCAATGGTCGATGGAGATGTTATACCCCAAATACTGTTAGTTTCATCAAGAACTGACATGTGAGTCCCGAATCGGGAAACTGTCTGCACAGTTTAAAACTATAAATCAATAAACAGTAGATTGAAAATTCGTTTTCACAACAATTTTTCGAATATTTGTTATTTTTTTTACTATTTATTTTAATTGGTAAATCGTAAGATTTTTGAAATCTTCTAGTAAATACAAAAGTCGCTTTGTGAATTTCATAGCTGTATTATCTGGAAAACCGAGTAACAATGACTCAAATCGTTCAAAACAAGTTGTCTAACTATTTACCAGCGATTACGAATAGTCAACCTACCTACAAGCCAGTCCATGTAAAGTTTAGTCCACACAACAATTACGGGTTTGCTATTGCAGGAACTGCAACAAACGCAGCTCACTCGCCGCACCAACCGAATGCAAACTTGTCTTCTAGTTTTTTCTGTAAAAACCACTAATTTTGTTCCGCTCATCCTGCCCACGTACACTCGAGCTGAAATTTTGCTGCAAACGCACGCGAACATGGTACGTAATATTACAAACTTGTAAGAGATATGTCCAAATAAAAGAATATAAAATAATTTGTACGGCTAATAGCAAAGTTACATTTAATAAAATTCACATTACACTACTATTTAATTTGATAATAATTTCAAACGTATCCCTACTAATAAGAAGTTAGTCTTTGCACATCTTTAACACCAGCTCACAACATTACTACTAGAGATAAGGCTAAAATTATTGTATCAAATTTTAGACTGAGCAAAACTGATAGCTGTTTCATGGGCAGATGTGTAAATGTTTGTAATTAAATTCAGTTAAAAGTAACAGAATTGCCATCCTGTAAATTAAAAACTCATTTCAAAAGCTTTTCTATGAAGAAAGGTCATAAAAAACTCGATGGTTAGGTTAAAGACAAGACTGCTTGGACATAAACTTAATAAAAAGCCATACGTAGTGATAACAGCTGTCTGTAATTGTAAATAGGAAAAAAACCCTCGGAACTCCTAAGGGGCTTCTTTTTCCTTTTTTATTGCTGCTTCTTCTTCCAAGACCACTCACGATAGTTACATTTGTTCATGCAATGGCGTAGTTTGACCTTTAAAATGAACATAAAGAGGAACTGGGAAAAAAATTTAATTCCAAGAGGAAGCGCTAAATCACTGCCTCTTAAAATACTCCACGATTGATATTTTGAAGGAATAAAAGGGTTGTAAAAAATCCTGTCACCGTCTATAGAGCTGTTCGTATAGAGAGCCCAACGACCTCCAAAAAAGGGACCCAACGCTTTCATATCCTTAATTAACTAGCTCGATATACCCCGAGCAACTAAGTTTGACTTAAACTCAAGTATGGAATCCCTATACACTCCGAATTTAAAAGGAAAAGTCACTAAGGTGATTGATAACTTAAATTATTTCACGCCAACAAACTTAGAATATGGTAATATCTGAGAAGAAGTTAACGAAAATCTCCATACAAAATGATTCAGAGTAGCATTTGAAACAAGAAGTTGAACCGCGTATTATCAGTTACAAACAGCTCGTACTAGACTTCAAGTCTTTTCGTACAACGTTCAGTCTCCAGGAATTTAACTCAACAACAAGAACTGCAGTAAACGTGATTCAATCACCGCTGAAATCCAACGTAGAACAGTCTTTTAGTTTTTCTGACAGACCAGTTTGTGGCGCTCAACCTGCTCAATTTGACTCTTGCTTCTTGAAGTTTTACAACGAGTAATATCACAATTCCATCGTCTCTGATACTGAAAAGAGATTAGGTCATAATTTATTGTTCTAAACTTTAGGTTGATAAATTGTAACTTTTGGTTATCTTAGATCCTCGCATAATTATTTCCTGCATAGTGGAAAATTTGAGTATTAAATTTTTTTACAGTACAATTGTAATGACCAATATAATATTATTATAAAACATCTTATTGAACTCTTCTTGTCTTAAACATTTGGTTAAGTTTTTTGGCTACGAAAAATCTATGCTCCTTATTACTATAGATATATAATACTCGTATGTCGATCAAAGAAATATTAGATTTATACTACGAATAAATCGTATTGTTTATTCGTAGGATTTATGCTCGTATTTGAAAATAGAACTTCTCTGGTATCATATTAAAAATATAAAATAAAATAAGGGTTAAATCAGCGGACATTAGTTTAATATTTGTATTAAAGAAAAGAGCAATCAGAGCTATGTATAGATAAAAGCGCCGTGAGTATTTAAGGGAAAAATTTTAAAAAATTGATGTACTCACCATAGCCAATCAATATGTTTATAGTAATTTAATATTGTTTATTACTCTACGATTATGAGGGACTGTAGTAAATCAGGCAAATTCTACAAGATTACTATTTATTATTTTATAAATATATAGCAACACGCGCGGTCGGTTGTCGTGCACACGGAGCGTCCGATCCGTTCCGTTTTGTTCACGACCCCCCTCCCTAGCCCGGTCCAACGTCGACTGGTAGAAGGACGTAACATGCTCCCGGGGTTGAAGCGCTGGTTCACCAGGAAGACGCAACGGGCAGAGGACAGATGTTACTATACGCCCTGAGGATGATTCCCCTCTTCGTCTGGATCTCAGCAACTCTTGATTGTATCTGGTCCCGGGAAGGGTTTAGTAATTCTGCCCAGGAGCCAAATCAGTGGTGGCTGGTTCTTCTCTCTGTTACAGTATTTATTAAAAATAAATTAAATATATATAAGCAGAAAAGTGATACACACTTGTGATGTTAAAGCACCTTTTCGAAACGGTATTAGAAGTAAAAAAAAGATGTGCATAAATAACAGAATATGTAAATGATTAAATGATATATATTGTTTTCAATAAGAAATAAAAAAGTTGGGTAATGTCTGTAGAAGAGTGTGTTGAAGTCAGAAACCGCACAGTAGCAGCGAAACTTTTAACGAGTGTGCGCTGTTAGATTGGCTCCGCAGAACGCTGCGCTAACGCGACTATTTGTATCTATATGTTCCTAGCGGAAGAGTAGCTAGTTAGATCCGGTTTTAGGTGGTTCTAGCTAGGAGAACTACAGTTAGT
>PDGT01000017.1:1216308-1304351 GCA_003671415.1 Megathymus violae | reverse complement strand
ATATTTATATTTATATTTATATTTATATTTATATTTATATTTATATTTATATTTATATTTATATTTATATTTATATTTATATTTATATTTATATTTATATATTTAGATACGATGCAAGTTTTGATTGAATTGAATTTGATTGATTGATGAAGCAAGCAATGAAAAAAACAGTACATCGGCCAAAAATATAGAATCTCATTAACATAAAAAATATTCATTCTAAACTTTATTTGACATTTTAAATTTACAAATTCAAATAAAATCTTCTGCCTTAATTCAAATTTAGATGCATTTCAACAAATCATTCGCTTGAATCCAAACACTTTGAATTTCCTGTAAAACTGCACGAAGAAGTTTGCGCTCGGAAATTTGCACCAGATATCAACTTTGTCGTGACAGATGGCGGTTGAAATCCTTTCAAATTTATTCATCCCAATGGATAAAGCGCCGCTATGTGATAGTGATAGATGACAAAATCTACAACTGTATTCTTATAGACAAAAATTCTAGCATTATGTTTGGTTTCAAAATATAGGAAATTTTTAAAGATAAGGAAACTTGGTTCAAAACATAAGATTTAAAATTGTTTTACATTTTCATTAAAATTTGGTACTCATATTCTGTATGGTATTAAATTCGAATTAAATTCAGATACAAGTAAATTTTGGTGTGTATGCTTGCATGTTACTTTATGATTGTTTGCGTTATTGAGTACTACAAAAGACATCTAAATCAATACAAATTTTAATATAAATCTGATTATTCTAATTTTTAATCGAATATAACCTAACAGAATCATATACAGAACCAGATCTGATCGAAGCCAATCTGCAAAGCCTTGAGCATAGGCGCAGGGTTGCCAGCCTCTCGATCTTCTATAGGATAAATTTTGGAGTGTGCAGGAACTGTTCGAAATCATTCCACCATCGTCATTCCACCATCGAACAACTCGACGCATGGCGGGTATCCAGACTTACGTAGTGAACGTTCCGCCTATATGGACGATGGAGTTTGCGACGTCATTCATTATGCGCCCTGCAAAGGCTGGAGTAAGTTACCCGTGTCACTGTTTCCGGCTACTTACGATGTGGGAGTGTTTGAAAATTGTGGTACAAGAATTGTTTTAACTTATTTAATGTAAAAAAAAATCACACTTGGAATACGCAAATTTTAATATGCATATGTGAATGTTAAAATAAACTCGTGAACAATTTGACTTCTTTGGTGAATATTGTTTTACCAATAAATATAAATATGCCAAGCACGATATTAACGATTGTTAATCCACTGAATATTAGCCCGCACCAATTCTACCACTCATAACATTGGACTGAAATATCCTTTTGTATTCACCCTTATATTATTTTTCATACATTTGTAAACAATACTTTAAAATGAGAAATCTTTATTTTATTTTTCACTGTACAATTTATTTTTATCGCTTTAAATATTTTAATCATTAATGTAATATTGAAATAAGAAAAACCCTACCATAAACTAGTACCTATGAAATTAAGGTACATTAATATCAACTACCCTTTAAAAACTATTTCCTTTAGATTTAGAAGGCGTCAACAGCTTGGTGCTTCTCGAATTGATTGTCGAGACGAACGTTAATGAACATATAAATGCACGATGTAACAAAGTTATCCTCTCCTGAATTCCCACAATTAATGCAAATATAATTCACATTCAGTATTTATTGTGAGTTCTTCTGGTCTCTCAAATTAGCAAATTGTGCTCTGATTTAAAGTTTATGACGGAGTAAATTTGTCCGCTGCAGACAAAACATTCTCGATAACACGTTGAGAGCAGTTGCTTGAAACTGATGTTCGTTAGTGATTTTACACACATTTTACAATCACATTGCAAGGCTCACAACTTTTAATAAAATTATGTACATAAATTAAGGATAATTACAGTACCGAGAACGAATTGACGGACATCATACATCTTTGAGGATATTATAAAGAGCTCTTAGGTACGCAGGTGACTTCAAAATGTTTTCTTTCACCGTAGTGAAATTTCACTTTGAAAAACTATGCGACTGTAAGATTCGATCCTAATCTTTCGTCTTCTAATTAGTTAAAAGCTTATCAACATTCGTTCGACAAATATTGAAAATGTAGTGCTACAAAAGACTCATTTGAGTAAATAAAAGCAAAATTTTTTGATGGATTTTATTCATTTTATTCATTCTTCAATTGACATTTTATATTTTAATCCGAGTGTTTTCTTTAGAGCAACATTGTGCAGTCCAGAGTAACGAAGTTTTCGTCCGGAAATTTGTGCCAGATATCAACTTAGCACAACTGTTGGCTCTTTAAATCCTTCAAAGTAGTAAGTTCCATTTCAATGAAAAGCGGAGAAACTTGTAAAATTGCATTTATTGTCTTATCGTCTTACCCGTAGTTATTTTTATTTTCAATTACAATTAAACGTTTAAAAATGTCTTTATACATGCAAACTATGGAACTCTGAATTTAGAACATGACATAAATAAAAAACGAATATAAAACAATTGTACTTCTTCATTATTTTATAAGTTATAAATTGTAGCAACTATGGTAATATTTTAACTTATATGAAAGTGTCTCAATGTCCCTTGAAAACAGAATTTGAACTAGTCATTTGCGTGTACAAATTAACTCCAGATGTGTACTTCGTTGTAGCGGTAGGCATATTGAGTCATTTAAAGCGGGAAGTTCTTTTTAATATGACAGCCGGAAATCCGTACAAAGGCAACGTCCACTTTTAGTTATTTTCCTACTCCTTGATGTTTTCTTTATACATGTTAATAATTTGTAGAATAGGTTTATTCGTGTCGTAATTAAATGAAAAGATTATCGATCGGTCGAACGCCTGTAATGAATTTTGACGGTTTTGTAATGATTAAAAAAACATTGGTATCGACCGTGGTCGAACAACCGTCCGGCCCGGACCAACCTCCCCTTTCTTCTTGTATATAGTGTTAGTAAAATTTTTCACTATATCTACGCTAACTTTGTAAAGAAATATACATTTTTTTCGTTTAAAGCTCCGTGGTAATCTTGATGGCTGCTTTTTATTTACGAGTAACTGAGTTGGATTTAATAAACTCAGTAAGATAATAAGTAAACAAACTAAGAGTAAACAGACTATTAAAAAAGACAACCCCTGTATATATTTTTATTTAATACTAGCAAACTGCCCTCGCCTCGCTTCGTAATAACTTCGCCTTACGCTATGAAATAGTACCTACATTATTTTAAATTAATTCATAACATTTTTATTTATGAACAGATTGAAACGAAACGATTTACATATTAAGTGACCTTTATTACAATACAATAGTGAAAACCGTAATGAAATCAGCTAAGCCGTTTCTGAGACTAGCACAAACAAACGCACAGACAAACAGACAAAAATTCTAACAACTGTTGTTTTGGGTTCTATTGCGTTAGTGAAGGCCCCTAATAGTAGTTTTTCTCATATATCCTTAATGTATAGAAAGCGATCAGTAAGAATTTTATTATATGTATAGATTTACACACGTAAATACCTCTTACATAATAAACACAAATACAATACTATGCGGCCACTGTAAAATATGCACATGTCACCGATTTATACTTGTTACAAAGGTCGGTCACAGACGTCTAGTTTCTGGTGAGTTACACTGCAAGCATGGGTCTTATTTTCATGGATAAACATATGTAACACTAACGGCCCGCCCCGGCTTCGCATGGGGGTACTTTTATTTTTAAACATTTTGAGATATATTTATAATTTTATCTTTATAAAGGACATAGGTTTTTTTTTTTATTTAATTTTTGAATTTGTACTTGCCAACCTATTTTTATTATTTTTTTATAACATACATTTTTATTAAAATCTCTTTTTTTTAGTTTTATGTACTCAAGTAATTTATTTGTAATGGTTTTTTTTCCTTGCACTATTTTTTTTAAATCCCTCTATTTACATTTTTACACCTTGATTCACGTTCCTGAAGTTTTAGCAAGGATACCTTATATTTTCTACTAATAAATATAGCCCATGTTACTCAGGGAGAATGTAGCATTCTAATGGTGAAAGAGTTTTTATAATCGGTCCAGTAGTTTTTGAGTTTATTCGTTACAAACATAAAAAAAATACAAAGCTTTCCTCTTATGTAACATACCACTTAGAAAAGCGCTAAAAAAAACAAAAAAAAAGACTAAAAACCCATTTGCAAATTTTCAAAATCTTGATATACATCAGAGGAAATCGGATATAAACTCCAACCACAGTTTTAACATGTTATAGCATGAAGAACTGTAAAAAGCGAACCGCAGACGATTGCCACAAAGTAACGAGAAACAGAAATAGAAAAAGGCATGCAACTTCCAAATACAAGACTTTATATGCTATCCGTACACGCGGTTCATCGAATCGAGACATGCACTCCCTTAATAGAGCTCTTACTTTGATGAAGAAACCGCAGCTGCTTTAAATTCCGTGTAAAAGATATTCGGATTTGTATTGAAAAACAGAGGAAATTCGGTCGGCCTAACCCGGGTATGGAATGACGCGGGAAAAAAATAGATTAGATAGGATAACTCACAATGCATTAATCCCAATTCAATATTCCTTTGTTTTTTCAGGGTATCTATGTTATATAAATCTGATGATATTTGGATAGCTTTAAAGACCACACAGTTCCAAAACTCTATATAGATTTTATATCCTTAATTTCTTAATTTTAATAACATTACAGAGGAAGTGATTGATGATACAATGCGATGACTATTTAAGGTACATATGTATTTTTAATGCAGTTAGAGATCTTATGACGCTTTTTTATGTAAATAGCAGACAAACGAACAAACAAGCCACCTAATGGTAAGGGGATACTGCATCGCTTTTTTCCTTCAAAAGACACCCAGTGCCGTGGGAGCAAGGATTAAATGGGTATAAAGCCCAGCGACCTCCAACAAGAGGGACCAATAGCCATAGCCTCGTCCATGCTCAGCAGGGACTACCTACTAGTATAACAATAAATATAACTTATTAAAATTAATAATTGAAGGCAAAATTAAAGGAAGTAGAGGTCCAGGTAGAAGAAGAATCTCATGGATTGGAAATATAAGGGACTGGCTGCGGGTTAAAAGCACAGATGAGCTAGTTCTATATGACTGCTGATAAAGAAACGTATCGACAAATGGTCGTCGACTTCCTTGATGGAAGGAATAGCACGTGAAGAAGAAGAAGAATACCACTAGCACCGGAGGTTGACTCATGGACGAATGGAGCCCCTTAAGCCCAAATAAAACGAGCACAAATAATATTTCTCCACAATGTCCTCAAAGGGAGTTTGCCAATCCGCACTTCACCAGTGTCGTTGGCTACGGCTTTTACCAGTGACGTGTGAAAAAAGTCCGAAGCCCAGCGTTGCGAGAATTATGCATAGCGATGATGAAGTAATATTAAAGTATTTTAGCATCTATTAATGAGTCCAGCTATTAATGAGTACTATAGATATGAGCCATCGATACAATTTCGCAACTTGATGCACACAAGGCATATTTGAGATTGGCATATTTATATAAAATGTTATCCATCAGTGTCGTTGTGATGAAGTGATGTAAAAATCATTCCTACTCTGATTCAGCGAGACTTCTGCTCCTGTACGGGCTAATAACATTTCCAATCATTATTTTGGTGCGTTCCGTCAACAGACACAGAATGATGAGCGATATGAAACTTTTGACGCTGTTATATAGGAGTCAAACAATGTAATGTTATTATAATAGATACAAAATTATTATTTTAAAAATTTTGTATAAGACATTTTAACGTATAAACTCACACCTAATTATTACATTTCGTTTCAGCTACTGTCAAAATATTGCTGGTTGTGTGTGTGCGGTATGTGAGTAGTATTCCAAAAGATAACACGTTTGTCCTAAGCATGCTTTGATTTATTGTATATTATTTTTTAATTACTGCATATTTATACAGTAATATCGTGCCCTCATCCACAGCAATCCTATAGTCTTATTGGGTTCGTATACCTTACGTAAGGTTAGAGATACGAGTAAGTTAGAGATCATTTAAATAAAACTGTTTTTATCTGATCCCAATTTGAATCTTTCGCTAATTAGAGTTTTAACACCCTGTTACAATAATCATGTGATATAGAGTTTCTGTGAAAGAAATGAGTAGACATTAATTTTTTAATGAGCAGCGGAAGGTTTTATTATTAACAGGATTCTACTGCGTAATGACTGACAACCAAAGTTGTCCGACATTATGAGTTTATAATTTCATCGCAGGCAAGTTTCTACTATAAATAGACAATAATCTCTGTAAAAAATTATTGCTTCGCTTTCTTATTAATTTCACGCATAACTAAGTAATCGCGCTGTTTAATTTTCGAAAAGTATTTTGTATAAACCTACTTTCAAATATATTTTATTAACAATAGGAGGCCATTTTTTTAAGTCGTTTTTATCTAATTTCAGCGTTCGTATTTCAGATACTTAGTGATTAAGTAAACACAAAACAGTGATAAAATATATATATTGTTGTTCTATTTCACTTATGGGCAAACATGTCGTATGCTTTTTATCGTATGCAAGTCGGAACGTGAAACAGCCATGTGATCATTCTGTCCACAATTCCGTTATTTACAGGAATACAGATTACAGACAAACGATAAATACGTCACACCTCGTCCCTCCACTGATGATAAATTACCAAAGATATTCAGTCTGTGTAGGCTATACGAATAATCGGGAATGTCCATAAGAGGGATGACGAGCGGCATTATGGCGGTCAAAATGGCGCCAAATAGGCTGCGGGAACTCGCCATCGGTCTTTGTACATCTGCTCGGGAGCGATTTTCGCTAATTTATGGATTTCATGGATCATTTTACATGATTATCTTTTTAGATATAAGTGAAACTAAGTGAAATTTATATTTTGTTACTGATATTGAGGTAGAAATGTAATGAGGTCACAAAATCCCGAGGACGTAAAATAAATCTACAATCTTCATTGAATTGGTGTTTACATATTAAATGTCATGTAGTAATAAATTACAAGCCATCAAGTATGTCGGTCCTTAAAAAAGGGAGGGTTCCGTGGTCCAAGTGCAACGAAACGTTATAGAGGAGGTACCCATGAGAATTTGTTTTATCACAACCGTAGCCAGTCACCCCATGTAACATATAGTTACGAAATTTATTTATATATTTATTGTATTGCATTATTCTATTAATATAAAAGATAATAACGAAACACTTTGGAATAAAATAATGTGACAGTGCCTTTTTAATTGTAAATCAGTGAATATAATATTTTCCATTCCAGTAAGTTCCAGATAAGTAGTTTTAAGTGCCAATCTCAGACAAAAGTATTAAGTACAGCGTTTGACCCAAAGTAGTTTGTTTTATATGAATAGACAAACAGGCAGACGAGCCACCTGATGGTAAGTTGTCATCGTCGCCCAAGGATATGAGTAACACCAAAGGCGTCACGAATGCGTTGCCGGCCAAGAAAGACGAATAAAGAAAGAAAGGAAAGTACTGGCTCTCAAACCCCCAGCCGGAACGACGAGTCGTTTGGCGACTGACTCGAGCAGGAGGGTAATAGCTAGCCAGGCAGGCTTCACTGTTACAGATGAGTATTGACTACGGTCCACATATATCAACTACTGAATGTTAAATTAAAGAACAGATTTTAAGAACAATATCTTTGCTACAATTTACTTAACAGTAACCGCTCGAGGGATCCTGAGGGTCGATGCAAATGTGTTGTGGTGATTGTGTCATCAAGCGCTTTAAGCAGATGCTCTACGTATTATAAATTCGGTATGAGTGCTAGCGATAAAACCGCTTAACGATCACATGGAGGTTAGTGTGCCATAATTTTAACCACGTTTATTATTACAAAGAGCCAAAACGCTTTAACTATTTCTGAACTTTCATGTATAAAGTAAAGTTTAAAATTAGGAACCAATACAGTTATTAATGTTCTTTGTGCGACTTAATTGTGGTTTTTGATCAATTTTCCTGTATTGTAACGTTCCATTCAAATTTGCTCTAAATTTTTATAGTAATACCACGACTGACTGACTGACTGACTCTCCAACACCACGACCAAACGTTAGGAATCATTCATAGTAAATTTTTAAAAAGAGGATGGTAAAGAGCCCTGTGTTCTCCAAAAAAATATTACAATACGTTATATTATATGTTGATGTAGACTAGTTTGGTCATTTATTAATCAATCAATTCTTGATTCAATGGCGTCTACGAACAGTCAATAATAAGAGAATCTAGACTAAGTGACTTTGAAATGACGTAATGACGCAGGGCATATAACGGGAAGTGTAAAGACATTATAATAATCCAATCTCTATAATGTTCTAAACATGACAGCGGTGGACTACGGGTTAAAGGTGCTTTTATTTCAATTACCCGTAGTCCCATTCTTGAGCAGTGGGTATACGACGAAAAAAAATACCCGTGGTCCCACAGTGGGTCATAGCTGTGGGAGTATGGTTAAAACGCGAAATATACAAGTAGCCCCTTACACCTCTCTCACTCCGCTGTCACTCTCGCCACACGAAAGTTAAGATAATAATCTGGCGCCCTGACAGTCGCTGGCAAATTGCATCGTTCCATTTTATGCGCATCTTCTGAGGGTGCCTTATGGGATGGGGAGGGTGCCACCGATAATCAGGTGACGCCTTGACTTTAAAAGGTTTACCTGACGTTTATTTTGGATTACGTTTAATCTAATTTTGTCTAGCATTTAGAGGGAGTCCACTCGTGGGTTCAACCCAACCTCCGTACTGGTCGTGCACCCAAGCAATGGCATGAGATCCTTTCTGTTTGAAGTCGCTAATTTTGCACCAGCTAGCTCAGTCCTGACGGTACCCTTACGAGGAGGTGGAGTTTTCTATGTGCCCGAAGAGCACCACACTACTTTCATATTTTGTTGCTAGTAGAATTAAGACAGAACGTTAACAAACATCGAGTAGAAACGAAATATAAATAAATGACTACTAGCGGCAAAGTTTCGAGCTTCTCAAATGTTAACTTACATTCAAGTCCTCGATTGATTCAGACCATCCAGGCGACTGAAACACATATGAATTACATTAGACGAAGACAATTGCAGCAACATGTCAGGAACACAAAAGACAGCATAGGATATAGTTAAAAAATGAGCTTCTCGATATATTATAAATAAATATTTTATAATTGTAGCTATTTATAATATTTAAACTGCATCGGGGCTGAATTTGCGTATTTTATACTTACAACCTTTAACTTAAAACTTCTAAAACCTATGATTTCTCATTCTGATTCTGTCACAAGATTCATGTGCAATATTATATTTTTTACCCTACGTACAGGAAAATAAAGTTCACTTGCATCCATGTTACCTTTCAATGCTTAATTGAATGAAAACATCAGACCGCTACAGACGAGTTTGTTCTATTGGTCCAGTATGTCCTGAGAACTGAAGCTCATTTTCCTGGAAACTGGATCACACTCACACAAAGTAAAATAAAAAGTTTTATGTTTAATAAAAAGTAAAATTACGATGAAAGTACATTCTGACGTCGACCCTCTTGAAGTTCTGATGGTTATTAAAGGAAACGAGGAACCCACTTGTAGAACTGACTGTCCAACACGTCTAGGGAATTATTTTGAACATTTTGGAGAGTGTGCGCAGGAATTGTTTGAATTAATTCCCCCATCACCGTTCCTCCATCGAACAACTCGACGTACGGCAGGTATCCACCCTTTCGTAGTGAACCTACCAACCTACCACCTGCACGTGCGACGCGGTTTGCGTCCTCGTTTTTTATGCCCACTGCACAGGACTAGGATAACCTGCCCACGTCGGTGATCCCGGTTACATTACGATGTGGGAATCTGAAAGGAGAGTGAATAGGCTATTATAAGTTAGTGCGTTCACCACCTTAGACTTCATGACCACTTACCATCAGGTGGGACGGATGTCAAGCATTAACTTATTTTGTGTAAAAAAAGAAGTGTCAATATCTGTTAAACTAGATGTACTAGCGACCTCGAGTTAATGGACCTAATGACAACGTGGATCGGCTAGTCAGCAGCTGACGTGACTTGAAAATGACACGGTGTACACAGGGGCTGATTATTGGCAGCCGTCAGACATTAAAAATCTTATTTTAATTCCAAAAGGTCAAAAGTTAAATATTTCCTTAAGAATTCGATAATTATTCAAATATGAACCCTACGCATACAAATTACCTCCGGTGGAACTCACCGCAAACAGTAAATTTACATCTACGCTGAGAGAATATTAAGCGGTGCGCTTCGCCTGATTATCTACGAGACAATACAGATCCAGAGATCAAGAGCCAGAATTATAATGTGGTTACATAGGCAGAAATTATCAATGGAGTACGTGCGTGAAATAAATTAACAATGTCAGGTATATACAAACAATAAAAGCTTCCTTATCACTCAATCGGTAGTAACCCGCTGGTCGAACGAAGTATCCCCGACTCGATTCTCTGTTTGTGACATATAAACGTTTGTACTCCAGCCTCGGTTATTAATAATGTCTCATTTAGATATTTTTATGGCGCTCGAGTTACAGAATATCCTCGTACGAGGCTGCGTAAAAATAAAATTGGTTTTACGAGTAAAACACAATAGATTATCCTCCAGTCGGTGGCATGTGCGTATCGAAAAGAGTTTTTAAATCTCTTTAAACACCATCAAACGTTTAAGTTCGTATGTCATTTGCAAACACTTATGTGCTACATAGTTTAAATTAACTAACATTTGTTTAACTTTAATCGATCTTAATTAGCATAATTCGGTCTGTAATGAGAGAAACCACGCGCCAGCCAATTACACAACACGAATCTATCGAAATTTAACGTGTTAGGTCGATTGGACGCAGGGTAAACTGTGTTCGACTGTAGCAGCTGCATTCGTTTGACCAACTCCTAGTATAGACCATAAAACAGCTTCTATGGCAGAATAAATTGTATTGAGCGAAGCGGTACAATATTAAGTAGGCATTTTGATAACCAACTTTACACAGGTCGTTGACCTGAAAAAGTAAATGTTACTATGGCGTAAATACCAGTTTTTAGAAGTCCTCTTAGTAGTGACTTTTACCTATAAGGGTTAGCTGGTTAAAGTTGCAATGGCAGGCCGCACAGTCCCGGGGACTGCTCACCGATAGGAAAGCGAAGTCCTCTAATGGCATCCACATTTCAATACAGGAAAACGCTTTTGCTCCGTATCCCTGTAAGAGCTCAAAGCTTGAAAAAATATGGCACCATTGGTTAATGCCAGTTCGGTAAGGACACCTTCGAGTGCGTCGTTTATGTCCATTAGACTCAATAGAGTCCAAGCCAACATGCTTATGTTGTATTTAGCTGAACACAACACAGGTACCAAGTGCCACCAGAAGTAGCTGTACTCCGTAGCAACCGCCTTAATCCGAACGGTACGCCTGACCTACTTTTCTAGCTACCATACTTTTTAACATGTTCCCATTGCAATATCGGCGACCGTCGACGCGTCACTCATGTCTCTGATATTACAGATGACGACGGTAACGGTGACCGCTTACCATCAGATGGACCGTAGCGTTCCATCCGGACCCGCTCTCTCGTCGGTTATTAACATAACCCAGGAAGCGACGCTTACAAATGTCAACACATTTCAATACAGTATGACATGACATGAGTAATGACAATAAGCATCCTCCAATAGGACAATAGGACTTGACCTCGTGAGCCCTTCACATGTACAATGCACAGGTTGATTGTTAACACATTAACGGTAAATTTAACAAAGGTAATTTTTCTCATATCACTACATTATTTATCACGATCTCAAAACTAACGCAAAATCGCTCGTGTTCGCTCAACCGGGAACGTCGAAGCGTTCTGTTGGATATACACGAAACATGGTGTCAAAATGAGCCGCAATAACGCACGTTAAAACAGAACGTGCCCCGCATGGGGCTGTGAAGCGTTCGTCCGCGCAATCTGTACACGGATCGCATAGCATATATGCACAAAACATGCATGCGTCGGCTAGGCTTTGACGAGTAATTGACGTCCTGCTGATTACGTAATGTGCGTTGTTTCTGAGAACGATGCAAATATTTACTTATTATGGTTATAAGCAGCTGATATATAACATTGTTTGTATGTGTTGAGTTACTTGATTGCATGATGTAGAAGATATTACCGACAGACATCCTACTTATGTCTTAAATGTAATGTAAGGTTTTATGAGAAAACTTCATGCAATATTGAAACGATTTTATACCCACACGTGATGGTTACGAATAGTTTTTAAAAATCTGTTTAATAATTTCTTCCCTCGAGAATATGCTTGTAGTCCAGTAGCGTTCATACAAGAGGGCGGCCTCTTGCTATCCCATCCTCAGCTTACCTGATATCATCACAGCTAATGCTCCTTCTCATTCGAATATTTATACAACACTATCGTTGCACTAACATTTTACTCAATAACATAGTTTTAATAACAAATCAAACTTGTTACTCTCTACCAACGGCAATATTTACTGTATATTACTTCTTCGTCGACATCACGTAAGTTGTATCTGTGGTGCTTCTGATGTCAATCGACAATGATGACCACTTCGCATCAGCAGACCCGTCTGGTCGTGTACCACCGACTGACATTATCATACCGACAAGAAAAATCTCGATTGAAATTGTTTGTCCATGAAAAGTATTAAGAAATTGTAACGAGCCAAGTTTCCGGGTTATAAGAGGGATATTAGAAAACAAATGATTTAGTCTCAATTGTCTGGATTATTTTCCACTTCATCACGCTATTCATCTGGCGTTAAGGCAAATGTCTTGTAAGTTTATGTTGGCGTTTCGATTTTTTCTTCAGGAAAATGCTTTGTTGCATTGATGTTTTAATTCCTGAAATTTTGTCACTTCAACACAGAGGAAATACGCATTACAACGAATCATTTTAGCTAAAACAGTATTTCTATGTTTATTTTATCTGTAACCATGCGGTACCCATAGCGATAACTAAAATTGTTTCTAAAATCTTCTTAAACCATCTCCAAAGACAAAACGAAATAAATACGAAATTAATGAAGAGGAATATATGAAAAAGATAATTAAAAACATAATTAAAAATAAGAAATAATTGAATATGTATTGTTTTTAATTCAGTTTAAATTTGTAAACTCAATCTTGGCTATGCTTGCCGCAGGGATGACACTTACAAGATTATTAACACATCAGTAATAACTGAAAGGGTAGCTGACCTGTACAAGTTGATTGTTTTAGTTCTTGTACTTATTTATATATACCAGCACACTCGGTGGTCCTAATAGAAGTAAACGGTACCAATTACCCTACTTAAAGTAACAAATGAACTAATGAAATCTAAAAACAAAGTTGTTCGCACAGCGGTGCAGTGTCCGAACGACTTCCACCGAATTGAGTTTACAGTTCTGATTTAGGAGTACGTTTATATTTTACGATTTTAGCAATTTAAAATAAATATCATCTATCCTATTATATAATAGACGAGACTACGCTAGGTCCATTGCTTTGGTGCCATGTATACTTCTACCATTCAATTTAATTTCAATGGTACTCATGTATGAAGTAAGTTCTTAATGTACCTAAAACCAATGATAGAACGTATTACCCTATATCAGTTACTGTCTGAGCGTAATTGAAAAGCAGATTTATAGCATCTTTCTTAAAATTCAACGCCTTACACTCGTTTGTCAACTTTAAAACCAAAAATAAGACTCAGTTGGCTCCAAGAGTTTTGGGGTTCCAGACGATATTGTTAGAAATTCTTACATTTTAAGTGTACAGGGAGAAAAGGTCGTATCGGATCTGGGGACAATAGGTCGTATCGTTACATCTAAACACATGTAATCGTCACCGGTATCTGGCATTTGTAGTTAGACAGCATCATGAATGAATATATATGTATAAGACTTTATAGAAACTTGTGTAGGTCTTGCTGTTGATGATGAATTTAAATTGCATAACAAACACTTTTGCTGCAGACATATTGACCTACTTTATACGTACTCTATTCGTTTATGTTTAAAAGAACTCTTTGACGAAAAGAAATCTTTAAATATGCGTGGTATATTTTGTTGTGTCCCCATGAATCAAAGCCCAAATCAACCTTCCTTACTCGTAATATACCCTGTTCACCGGCGACGAAAGTTTTATCTTACATAATCACAATTCCTCAATCGTCTATTTATATATTTATCACACTTTAACGATAATAATTTACAATACCGGAAATGATGTTACAGTCGACTGATTTTGTTCTAGAATAACCTAGGACGGGAAGTTTTAAATTTTAATTAACGTGGTATTTCTGATATTTTTGGTACAAAGAAAAGAATATAATTTAGTTTATTATTGTTTAGTTTAGTTAGTTTAGTTGTTTAGTTTATTGTTGTATTAACACACGCGAACGATGTGACAGCAGCCAAAATACTAAATTTATAACAGTTTGCTACGTTTATCTAAGCACTCTACAAATACTCTATAACCTAAACATAAATTTTGTAAAACCAATTTGAATAGTAATTCACCCATGTCCGCATGTCTCGTCCGTACGAGTATAATGTATGTATGTGTGACCAAAAGATCCGACATATGTATATCTACAATTCTACATCCATCTTGACAGTCTTTCCTATTTCAAGTCAAAACACATAAATTCAAATTCAAAATCGTTTAATCATATAGGTATTCAGTAAATACACTTATGAACGTAATTTTTTGCTTCTACCACCGTTTTGCTTTAACAATGAGGAGAAGAAACGGCGAAAGAAACTCCTCAGCACATCTTTTAAACAACATATGGTAATTACAAAAGTTTAAACCTGTGCGGAACTGGTTTCCACACTAATTTTGTCCAGGCATCCTTGTCATTCATGTACTCATCTATACTATAATATCCTTTGCCTATAAGTTGTGTTTTAATGCGACGCTTAAAGTAAAGTGTGACGCACCTACGGCCTAAAGTTATTAAGATTTTAACAAGTTAATTTTATTTGGATAATCAGAACATAATTGATTACTCACTTACCCAGCATTAGTACTAACTTATGTAATACGCAACAACAGATCCATTTTTCCAGGATTAAAAGTACCTATTGAAGATATTATCATATAGTGTAAGTTACATATCAAGTTTAATTTAAATCTGTTCAGTGGTTTCTGCATGACACGGATGTAGAGAACGAAGGGGCAAACCGATGATAGGTACATATAGGTATACATAGAGTAGGGGAGACATACGGCTGCCTGTAATCGGAAACGTCCGACGGTTAGAAAGAGAAATAAGATTGCGGCACCCTATCTGTCTCTCTCTACTGACGCATGCGTATTGAAGAACAGCTTGTTTTGCAAATAATAAAATCAAAACAATTTACAAATTACACACGTTTTTGTCATTTATAAACACATTATCAACTGCAGAAATTCAATTACAACAATAAACCGAAAAATCGTTCTATTATGCTCCCTTTTCTGGTTAATTGCACACGCGCGAGAAGAGAGAGATAGAGAAGGTACCGCAATTTTCTCTCTCTTTTTAACTGAAAGACAGTTGGGAGCCTGGCTTCCCTGCTCTATGTATCTATAATAACTTTATGATTCCAAATGACATCAAAGATGCGTCATCGCTAAACATTTTCAAGAAAAAACTAGCCGACTATATTTATAACAATACTTACTCGCTATTTCATTACAATATAACTTGGACCACCGCTTTACTTGCAAGTGTAAATGATCCAAAAACATTCGTAGTAAAACTACTCACATCGGGATATAGTTTATACTATTTAAAAATTATTCTTCTCACATAAGTGATGTAATGTATTTTTGAGAAAATAAAGATCTTTAAAGTGGAATAATATAGTAAAATAATATATAAAGTATAGACTTGGGTTCGTTATAGTTTTATTGTTGGTTTAGTTTTTTTTATGTTAATAGCCGACAAACGAGCAGACGAGCCACCCGATGATGTGAAGTGATTGCCCATGGATATCAGCAAGACCAAAGGAATCACCGATGCGTGGAAGGCCAGGAAATGAAAAGCAGGTAAGAAAGAAAGCACGAAAGTACTGACTCTCAAGCCCCCAGCCGGAACACGACGAGTCGTTTGTCGGCTGACTCAAGCAGGAGGGTGGTAGCTAGCCAGGCAGGCTTCACGGAAAGGTAATAATACCAGTAATAATATTAATGACTTAATAATAATACTGATAATGTAATCCATACGCGAAGCCCTACCACCAAACAGGCCGGCTTCTGTCGCCTCTTACGACACCCTGTTCTGCCAGCATGGGATAGGGGGAAATATTCTAGGATGCCCGGCCAAATACGGCCAAAGTATGGTATGATATCATTATCGTTGATAGATATAATAATAACTTACTAACAATTAAAATATTTTTGATATCACGGCTAAAAGACAAAAAAAGCAAAACTAAAATTCAATAATGTTTATCGTTTAAAAAAAATATCGACCAATAAGGCTTTATAATGAATCCCACCTGCGAAGCTCAGAGGTACTTACTGAACTTATGAAGTTTCTCCAAGTTGCATTATGCAGAGCCATCTGCTAACTTATAATGGAAGCCATTATGTAATGAAATCGATATGCCTCGAGGATAAATGTCGAATGAATTTAAAAGACCTCGCGTCCTTTGTATATTAAAGGTTTAACGCAAAAGCTATATTGCTTATTTTATGTAAGTGAAATACTACATCGAATGCTTATTACTCATAGATACCTTAAGTTTAAATTTAAATTAGATACTCCATTGGCTTATTTTCTATGCATTATATAAAATTGATAAACTGAACAACACACCTAAAACATCAGATAAACAGATATACCAACACATGTAATCGCAGAATTATAAAGAATCTCCACGAATCTTATGAAATAGGATTTACATTTTCGTTTTTCCCTGACCTATACAAGAGGACTTATAATGTGTTTACTTTTCAAATTCCTACTAGATGGTGTTGGAAATAAGGAGGGATGGCAAACTTTCGAATATTTTATTAACGATTTTTTTACATAAAATAAGTTAATGTTTGACAACAATCCCACCTGATGGTGAGTGGTGATGAAGTGTAAGATGTTGAGCGTATTAACTTCTAACCAACACCTCATATGTAGTTGGGAATACAGAAAAAAACACGACTTAAAACATAAGCGCGTCATGCTATAGTGCCTATCCCTTAACAAGGCTCTACTGTTGAACAAATTGCAATTCGCTGGGTCATAGAGTCGATGCTGCCATCGCTCGGGTCACGTGCCGCGATTCGTTTAGTAAGCGTATTCGTAATGATCTCCGACGTATACATATAAGTATTGTTAAGATTGCATTACTTCATAAAAAGAAAACGTCTTCGTAACAGAAGTTAATACCAGATCAGGTATATAAAACTAATGACTGTTCATCTTAAGGTAGAAAAATCATTCTACCTTTGCAAAAAATAATTATAGCCGGCAGTTGAAACTACTATGCCTGTTGTCCCTCGCCCTTGTACCGGCGGCGCGGCGCAGTCGTTAACGCGATGTAGCGCGACCGCAGCGCCGTGCGTGCGTGCCGTACGTGCGTAGTGCGGGCGCCCGTCGTAGATGGCGCCACATTGAGGAGACATTCATTAGTAGCTTCAACTACTTAAATCATAAATAATACGCTCACACAGACTTCATTATATTTAATACAATGTGGTATAAAAGGCGGACTTAACGCTAAAAGCAATTTCTACCAGTCAATTTTTGAGCTAAGCAGATATCAGCGATGGCGGCAATAATATATAAATGTAAGATATAAAAAAATCATAATGTAATAAATAGTGTGTAACTACATATAACATTACACATACAATAAACTTATAGTTAAAAAAATATTGAATATATATCTATTATAGATCTAAACATGAAAATGTGTATTAGTTAAAAAGTAAACTTGGGTAGATGACCATTTACATGTCCACGCAGATGTGATACCAACTCGGCACTTTCCCTCAGACCTCAGCAGATGGCATTTTTATTTATAACTGAACACCAAAGACTAAGTACTTTGCAGTGGATGGGTTCCCAGACGGTATAATTTTCATTAGTGCATGAGTTAATGACTTTATAGGTGCAGGAAACAATCAAAGTTCCCTTTACCGTTCAAAGTTCTAAAGTACTTGTCGCTTTCGTCACTACTTACTGCACTTAGTACTTTGAAACTTGCACAATAAGTTGCATTAGGAATGCTCCACTTGCGACTTACGTGCATATCTTCACAAATCTTATTACACGTCATTAAAATATATATGGCAGAGCTGGAGACTGCGAGAGAATGAAAGTGAGGTTCTTGTAAGAGTTTCAATTTGACCATTTTAAAGTATCTTATGAAGTAGCGATGAATGTAATTGCATTGCTAATTGATGGTATTGTTGGGTGACGTGGGTAGTATTTTAATATTAAACGGATTTATGTTTTTGTAAACACTTCGAAATTCAATCAACGTCATCTCCCCTAAACCTGTGACGAGAAATTTTGGAAGGAGTGGCAAGAAATTCCTGAGAGGATTCATTTTGTGCTCACCGATCCAAATAACCTATAGGAGTTATCCAACCCATCAACCCTAAATAATAATAGTATTACTTAGGATTGAGTATCAAACTCATATCCAACCAGCGTTGTCTTTCTAAATAACGGCCCCGTATATAACAATAATTAACGTTTTAAAAAGAAAAAAATCTTTAGTCTTAAGAATGATTTAAACATGATTTTAGAATGTATTGGCAGTTCCGTCATTTTTATTATATTTTTATACAAATCTACCCATGTACCATGTACAAACCAATTGTTTTACCAAGTTTGACACTTAGTACAATCAGCATAGCCTTATTTCGAGTGTTAATTATGGAAATATCTCTCTTTTTAACGAAAACCCATTAGAATTACTATATATTCGTTTGCCTAAAAATATCTCAACGATCCGTAGGCTTGAGATCTATCATATATGGCGTGGATTTTTGTTTTCTGTAACACAAATAAGTGCAACAAAACCACACAACGGTGGATCATAGGGCATTACACTTCGAAAGTATTTAAAATAAACTAATCTTACTATAAGAGTTACTTTGGTGACAGTGTAAGCCGTGGATTGTTGTCTTCCTCACAAGGCCTCAATACAAAAGCTTCATGGTCTAGAAAAACCTACATTAAAGCCAAAAAAGTTGTAGAATTTAGTAGTCAAAACGCTCTTTTATTTATAACAATCTGAAATGAATCCTGCCTTAGGTTCGGTACCGAGAATTATATGCGCGTATGTTTCGCGTTCAACAAAAGGACATTGGTGCAATGCAGTACCAAAATGATATTAAATTTAAATAAAAATTAATGCTGTATTTCTCAGTACCAGCACAAAACTGTTCGACTGGTGAATCCAATAAGGTATTAATTAATCGCACACTTATCAGCCGAGCGCACAGTGATTCACCTGGCACAAGCTAGATGGACAAAAATATTTTATTGTACATATTACTTTTTTCGACCATCAACTTTAATATATTATTGTTGTAATCAATATTGATCCTCATAAATGAAATAAACATGAAGTACATAATTATTTTTTCATGAAAATTCTATTATTTAATAAAAAAAGGATTAAAAAAATAAGCATGTAGCAACCATAGAGTTACATAATAGAGGAACACAGTGTGCGAATGAGATTTCGAGCTTTAAGGAAAATCCTACTTGCGAGAAAGAGATGCAAGAAAATTTACCGTAGGACTGTTTTCAAACTATTTACTCCCCATCACTCTCCTGTCAAAAAATTGCTGTTTGTTATTTTATGAGTTTCATTTCAATCTTTCTATATTTTATCAGACTAAAAATAATAAACATAATGGTGTCGTGTTCAGTTTTAAATTGTTGGGTTACTTATAACAATAACCCAAACAAAGAGGCAACACACAGGTAGTACTGATAGTGCAATACTACTTTCACGATGCTTATTTTCATAGAAGTTGATCTTAAAATTCAAATAAATTAAGATTAATAACATGCAGCAAATACTCCATTTTATGAATAATAACTTATTTTTCATAATTATGTGTAAGATAAAAAGGTATTGTGTACGTGAAAATGATACCGTTTAGTGTAGGACTTGTACAAAATCTATCGATAAGTGGACAATTTTTAAATAGGTATAAATAAATATTTTTTGTTTTGCCTAGATTTGTTCATATTTTACCTTTTTAGTTTCGGCTACAGCTTGTAAACACATTGAACAGAAAGTAGATAGAAGTAGAAAGTAGATATAGGTGCATCTTTGGCTTTGGAATAGTATTAGCTCCTTAAATTGATAAAATTTACCGAATTTTATATTTGTTATTATTATAATATGACAATAAACAGCGAATGTGATTTTATATCTATTGACAAATTTTACTTCTTCAAGGTTTCCTGTAAAAAAAACTGCAGTTCAAAAAAAATGGATTCGAATGTTAAATCAGATAGGTAGGGTTCCTTACAAAGTTTATAGTAGATATTTTAAGGACAACTATTTTGTTCTACGAAATCACTGACATTTTAATGGAGAATCTATACCTCCAAAATTTGTTGGTTGTTTCCTTTCTGAGGGAAATAAGTTGTATCGATTTACATCAAAGAATTAATTAAAACCAATAAGCATTATTATTATTGTTTTCTTTAGTACCGTGTAACCACGTTTTGTTTTATCCTCTCAAATAAGGTTAAGCTTAGAAGAAGCGAAGTAAAGAGCAGTTACTAGGATTAGCATGGTGTTATTAATTTAACATGTAATAAGAATTAAGAGAACGAATTAAATATAGCAAAAAACACCTGTGATGGAATAGTCGACATTCATATCGATTATGCATGGACGTGACTTTGACATCACTAAAAGTCAAGCACATCAGTGTATTTTTTACACACATGCACATTTATGTTTTGGTGATGCGATTTTGAGCTGAGTATTCCTCTATTATTTAACTCTATGGTAAGAACACAAAAATGCAATAATACAAAAAATAGGTTAAAATCTTATGGTGTAATTTTAATACATTATTGTATACAATATAATATTAAATTATTTAAGAAGATATTAAAACAAGGTATACAAATATTATATTTATTATTTACTACTACTATAAATCATCACTGTGAAAATTTGAATTCGTTATCAAGTAACCTTCTTTGTCATTTGGAGGAAGATTATTTGATACTTGGTGGATGTGTATTCAAGACGGTATAATTAAATTCAGTATTTCTGCTGGTAACGCCTTCGATCGCTTTCTAGGAACTTCTCCGAGTCAGTTAGAAGATCAAACGCATCTATCAATCAATCAATTGACATTATCAATTGACAAAAAGTAATCAAACGCATCTATCTGTACATATAATAAAATTCTACCTGATCGCTTTCTGTACATTAAGGATATTTGAGAAAAATTACTACTAGGGGCCTTTATTAACGCGATAGAACGTAAAACAATAGTTGTTAGAATTTTTGTCTGTTTGTCTGTGCGTTTGTTCGGGCTAATCTTAGAGTCTCCTATTTCGTTACGGTTTCCACTAATGTATTGCAGTAAACGTTACTTAATATTTAAAATTCATTTCATCATTAAGATGAACCGTCTATAAATAAAAAAGTTATTAATAAATTTTAAATAATATAGGTACTATTTCTTAGCGTAAGATGTAGTTGTTCCAAAGCGAAGTGAGGCAGTTTGGTAGTAATTAATAAATCACTGTTCGTGGATGTACAAGACTGTTCTCTAATGTGGTGCTCACGAAACCTGCAGCAGTCTTGTAACGAGCCTCTTGAGCTTCTTCCGAGAGCTGACCAATTGGCATTCACTTGCACTCCTCGAATCGATCAAGTCCTACGTTTTTTCGTTTTATATGAAAAATCATCAAATTTTTTTTGAGTCGACCTTGTTGTCGACTCACTGCAAATGACGATGAAGAAGCACAGGGTTGATGCATACCCTAGGTAGACTCTATGTCCGCTCCTTGTAATCAACTTTTATTTTTATTTAAAAACGACTCCTAGTCAACTTTGATGCAACACAAGTGACTTTTGTCCACCTAGCTTGTTCTAGGTGAATCACTGTGGAACGGTCTGTCTCTTCGAAGCACTTATCCAAGACCTATTAGTATTACTAGAGCTTAAGCCTTTTTTTCTACTGAAGCTTCCGCTGTTGAAATATAATGTAATTATAATAATAAGAGGTACTTTATATAAATTTGTTCTATTATCAAACCTGTAAGAGGAGAGTGAATAAGTTGCTGCATTCAACATCTTGGATTTCATCACTGCTTACAATCAGGTGGGATTGTTGTCAAGCATTAACTTATTTCGTGTAAAAATAATACATATTTTTTTTCTGGAAATAATCTTCAAAAGTTGAGGAAATGCTAAATGTATTTTTCAATTAATTCCATGAACACATTTATATCTATACTAATAATAAAATTGTAAGTGATCGCTTTCTGTATATGAACGATATAAACATTATTACGGGCCTTTATTAACGCAATAGAACCCAAAATTATAGTTGTTAGAATTTTTGTCTTGTAATAATTAGTAATTAATTAAAAATAATTAGTAATTTAATAAAAAGTATAGGTCGCTATAAACTTCGGCAGCATCAATCTAATTATCAATTTTGACGATCATAAACTATATAAGTACATAATATTCCGATGCGGAACTGTAACTAGGACCCGGTCGAAACAATTTTAAGGCTCCTATGCATCCTTTGAAAATCCATACCACTATAGAGTCTCTCAAGTTCTGTCTATCCGTCTGAAACATTCGATTTTCTCCGAATCTATTAAACAGAAAAGTATCAATTCGTTTGATATACCTACACCTGGGTTCACATGGGATGCGTTTTTTAAAATAACATAACCATTACGGACCGTTCCTACTTTTATAACAGCGGAGTTTATTCAACAAAGAAATGTAATGAACAAAAGTAGTAACTAAAATACCTCGGTAATTTTTTTTTACACATAAACGTGAAAAATGAAATTTTTTGCCTCGGACTATCTATCTTAAGGTTGGAATCAAGTTGATGTGAGGTTTAGTGCTCAAATCCTGGAGATGTTCACCGGTATGTCGAAATCGAAGCGAATTTATAATAAAGTTCATCTATGAAATTGCTGCTAAATAAACAAACGTTCACATAGAAGTTTAAAGCCATTTTGTTTTTAGTTGTGAGTTTTTATTACCACAAGCAAATTTATTCAGAACTTATCCGGGCCCTTTCCATTTACTTAAAAAGTCCGCATGCGTCACTAATTCATTTTTTTTTTAATTTAGTAATTGCCTAATTCAATTTCAATCATAAAAATAGTTAAACTCTATTTTTCTATGGTGGAAAGTTAAAGTAAATGTTCTCACATATTCCAAACCATTCCAGCAATCATCTTTCGAAAACACGGTAGAAAGCCACGCCTGTTCCTTGCCAAATCCGTTCTCGCCTAGCTCCAGGTGTACAGCTGACAACTAAGTCCACATCTGTTGTTTAAAGGCTGCTATACCTCACTAAGCGAAACGTTCTTCTATAGCACTGTCGTCATCGTGTAAATGATTATTATTTTCTTACAACGATAAGGCTTCTCACCTTTTTTATATTGTACGCGAATACAAAGAAAGATGCGCGAAAGAATGATTTCCCCGGTTTGAAGTGGGCCTGTACATTGACAAAGGAGACAATTTATATGTTACAAAAATATCTGCCTCGAACCCAAGACGGTTCGCTCAGTGGACAGTCATTAAAACTATGCTACAAATTAATACTTATATTTGTGCAATTAAATATGCAATTAAATATGCCGGGGACATTAAAACGACCTGGCTAATCTAGAACCGACGGAGTGACGCAAATAACCGAGTTCTCAATTATGACAAAAAAATTTGAAATTTTCAAATTCTAAATTTTAATTCGAATGGAATAACGTATAAAGAGCCAGTAAAGTAGCAGTATTATATATGTCTATGATACAACGATTTAGTTTTAACAAAAGTATTCGCAAAGGCACCTCCAGTCTAATCAGGATGGTACAGGACATCCTGTTTCTTTTCTTTTCTTTTTCTAGCCCCGACAGCAATTAAACTTTCATCATTAAACTTCGGCGAGTTCATTTCTTCGAAATTAACTCGTTTCAATGACTTTTTTTAATTTATCGTGTCGTCTAACGAGGGGAACTCTTTGACTTTTAACTGAATCTATCCTTGTACATCAGTCGGCGCGGACTTCAAATCCATCTGTATATATTGTATATACAGACATATACTGGCTAGTTCACAGACCTCTCTCAAGAAATCGTGATTCAATATTTGTTTTGCAGAAAGTGCAATCATATCATAGATTAAAGCCATGCGAGTCTTCAAGGGAAAAATTTAAATAAATAGGTATACTTAACGTGGCCTGTCAATATATTTATAGCAGTTTAGTAGGTATAGGAGAAAATATTTAATATGTACAAGAAGAAAAGTGAAATACGCACAGTCGTAAAACAAGAACAAGTAATTTGGTTACATCTTCATATCGCCTTCAAAGGGTTCGGCGTTCCTTTGGAGGGTCGGTGTTCTGTTATATAATAAAGTTCTAAAATTGATACGTGATTTATTAACTATAGGAACTTTTATGTGACGTGTTACATAGACACCGCTTATAGGTAACAGATATTATGGTGTAGACGAAGATATTAATGACAAAGACGCCTGGAAATAACAGTGCCTAAACCAGTTCCACGCAGGTTAAAACTTACTTTGTAATTGCCAAATTGTGTAAAAAAATGTGCTGAGGAGTTTCTTTCGCCGTTTCTTCTCCTCAATATTAAAACACCTTTTCGAAACAAAAGTAGAAGCAAAAAATGATATGCATACGCAAATTTGAATTTGAATATATTTTAATATAAATTTGAATTTGAATATATTTTAATATAATTTGTTCCTAGTTTACAGAACTAACAAATCCAGTACTTAAACAATGCGGGTGTTATTTTAAGCTTAAGGCGTAGGTTTTTTAAACCGACGCGTGGTCGTGTTACTAGTCTCGCTATACTTACAATACAAGTCGTCTTTGGGATCTCTTTGAGATATACAACAACGTGCAGCTCCAGTGCAGATCGATAGACGGGTTGTAAGTAATAGGTAAATCCAAGTGTCGTAGGTTTTTATGGCGCTCATTGACCCGACACTAATGATTGCTCTCTCATTACACACACCTAGTACAGAAGCAGTCGAATAGGTTTTTTGCCACTAGAGGTCACTAATCCATCTTCCTGCGACGCCCGAACATGCTTAACTCGGGCAATCACTTACCAGTGACAAGCCGTCGGGCTGGGATCGTTTCGGTCTTTATTATTATACACCAATGATCTTCTAGTACCATGTAGTAAGTAGCAGGCGGCTTCGTGATTTTGTAAGTAATAATAAAATATAACAATATTTCTGCAGTATGACATGCATATGACAAAGCTGAGAGACATTAATAAGACAAAATGACAATATCACCACATATAACTCATTATCAATTCAGCCGACATATAGTATAGATTATAATGCGTTTGCATATTCCAACAATAACCAGTATAGTTGCTATCTAAAAGGACTCATGAAGAATAAGAAATGTACATACTAATGGCCACGTTTTGTATTAATTACAAATAATTATTTCTCAATGTTGATAAATATATTTTGGCCGTATTGGGGCGGCCTATAATTTTTCCCCCAATCCCATGCTGGTAGAAAAGGGTGTCGTAAGAGGCGGCAGAAGCCAGCCTTCTTCGTGGTAGGGCTTCGCGTAAGGATTATATTATCAAAATTATATGTCATTAATATTATTAGTGGTATTATTATCTTACCGTGAAGCCTGCCCGACTAGCTACCACCCTTCTGCTTGAGTCAGCCGACAAACGACTCCTCGTATTCCGGCTGGGAGTTTGAGAGCCAATACATTATTTCTTACCTTCTTCTCAGTTCCTGGCCGACAGCGCATCAATTATAACTTTGGTCTTGCTGATGTCCATGGGCGACCGTGACCACTTACCATCAGGTGGCTCGTCTGCTCATGTGTCGGCTATTAACATAAAAAAAAATTTAATTACTACTAACCTACTTTGCTCCAAGCCACGAGCCCAATGTATGAATGTATATACATACCTGTAGACTGATTTTGATGAAATTTTATTCAGTTATGAGTCACCAATATAGTTTTAAATATATTTTAGGGTTTCCCAAATAAATACATATGATCCCAATATTCAGCTTGCCAATTCAATGCCAATCCATACACTAAACTAGTGCTAACCTCTTCTTCAAAGAAACAGAGCTCATTGAAACTGCTAATATATGGACTATTTGAAGCATAATATCATCTTAGATAACTCAGCGGTACAAGGACTAGCTAACAAATGGAAGCAGCTATAAATTCAGATTGGAACAATACTCGGTGGGCGCCATCATTTCGCCGCGATTAGGTCCTACGACCCACGCCTGCCGCTTGGAATCAGGGTTGCGAATCATCGCCATATTGGTACCTGCACACATGGACACCGTTTTTCATATAATTATGTAGATGATGGTAGAAAATTAATCAGGGTTTCTCGAATTTATTCAACAATAACGGCCTTTAATGTTTATGCTTTAAATTAGAATTTAATCTCAATTACAAAATCTAGCACAGTCACGAATCTCTAGCTTAAGCTTAAATTCAAACCGAAATCTAATTAGAACATTTCTATAAGTAATATACTGCTATAACGTCACAACTCTTCTCCAGTCAAAAGCACTTTTGAAAAAAACTATCATAACTACTTTTGAGTGTACGCTCCGGTGAACAACGGATGGAGTTCATGGCATCTGTGTCTAATACCATCTGTATTTTCCTTGTCTTTAATTGTTACTTCAGTTTAGCATCTGTCTCTCTATTGACTACATTGGGGCAGTAATTTATATAGCAGATAATTGTTTGTTCTCGGGTTATGGGCACCTGTGGTGTCATATTGGCGGACGTCCATGACACCCGTAAGAGAACATCTTGTGAACATTTTTTTTACTACAGACGTTTATTCTCTACATATTACAAAACGTAAATACGAGGTTGGTCAGGTTAGTTGAGACTATTTGAATTAAACTTCATTCTCTCGATAATTTCTAGTTAAAATTGCGTTTATATAATATCAATAGTTATAAATTCTTAATTCTAATTTTAACATAGTACAACCCTCTAATTTCAGTTATAAAATACCAATTTTCACAGTAACAGTCAGTCACAGCAACTGGTGGCGACCAGTGGCCGTCTGCAATATAAATGGTGCCACAGACGCCATATCTATCAAAATATAAATGGGGAATTCTCTTGTTTTATTGTTAACAATAAAAAACTTATCGTTACATAATTCATCATTAGATTAATTACAGTTGAGTGAATTATAAAATAAGAGATATTTAAATTAAATTCAGAAACATAATTTAAACTTCATTTTCCCAATAATTGATAATATGTCAGCAGTTATCGACAAAAAGTTTATTAAAGAATTCATCATTCACATGTAATGATATTGTATGTATTTTGTGTATAAAATAATTTTGTATCTTTTTTTTTCATTTTGTATCTTTTTCTAATCTAAGACATATTTTATTAAAAATTTAATATCCTTGAAAACACGAGTAACACAATACACACAGTAACAATAACAAGTTGGTATACCTAGTCCTGCTTGTCACTAACGACTCTGTATTGCCGCTGTGCATGGACATCGGTGTCAACTGAGCACAATAGGGCTCATTCATTTCTGTGCTGTTTCCATGAAAAAGTCATTCATAGATTTCTTAAAATAAACCTAAAAATAATGTGAAGCACTATACATCACTACCAATAGTATTGAAGTTATTAAAAACTGGAGACACTATTAGATAGTTATTCAATGTCACTCGTACGGAAAACGTGTACTAGGTATAATTGGCAACCCTGCGCTGAACCGGCGTTAACCGACTCGAGCCAGTGGCGACCGGTTACACTCGGCTCAATGCGAATGATTTACCGGATTTTAGATTCTGATTAATAGAAAATCGATTTCGTTTTTACCAACGTTCTACTGAAATCCAATGCTAAATTCAATTTTAAAACACAAATGGACTAGAATTTTGTCAGGAAAGAGATTTATCATTAACTTTATACCCCTATTTTTGCTATTAAGTACTTGAAGAAATAATGAATGAATGAAGAAGAATGAATCAAACAAGAAATAGGCATAATTTGGTTACATCTGCATTTCGTCTTCAAAAGGTTCAGCGTTCCTTTATGGGGCTTGGAGTTCGTTTTTACAATAAGATTCCTAAATCGTTACGCGAGTTGCCCATTGGATCTTTTAAGCGTCGCATTAAAACACAACTTATAGGCAAGGGATATTATAGTATAGATGAGTACATGAATGACAAGGACGCCTGGACTAAATTAGTGTCGAAACCAGTTCCGCACAGGTTTAACTAAGCTTTGTAATTACCATATGTTGTTTAAAAGATGTGCTGAGGAGTTTCTTTCGCCGTTTCTTCTCCTCATTGTTAAAGCACCTTTTCGAAACGGTGGTAGAAGCAAAAAATGACGTTCATAAGTGTATTTACTAAATACCTATATGATTAAATGATTTTGAATTTGAATTTGAAGAGTAGGACAATATTTCAACTTGCTCCTACAATGATAGTAGAAAATCAATGCCTTCTTATAAATAACGTATGAATTTTTCCTCAATGTCTCGTCATCCTTCATTAGCAAATAAACATTCTGCCGTCGTTATGGTAACCCATCAATTACGCCCATCCAAGAGTATTTCCATAACACCGAGATGTCACTAACGTGTTGTCTGAAAAAGGGGAAGCGTTGTATTCTATTGTTAATTAGACTGCAAGCAAAAAATGTGAAGAGCATTTTATGGTTCATTTAAGAAGGGTGGTAGCTACTCCCGGCTAGCCAGCTTACCGGGCACGCGTGGGTTGCATCAGCGGTAACTTAGTTGCCCAACAACCTAAAACAGTGATCAAATACCGCCTTACATGAGCATGGGAGGCTTGACCTCTTAACTAAACGTATTTATTAATATTTAGAAAGTTTGTCCTCACGTCAATGATTGTGAGCGAATGCACCGAACCGAACAGTGAACGAGGTAATGGCGCATGGTTCCTCATTTTGATAGTCGCTGGGTAGACCACCCTCGTGCATGGTGGTCCTCCACCCACCAACTCGAATCAACCATTTCGGTTACAGTGTCAAAAAGTCGGTAATAAGACAATACCCCGTTCCTTTTTTAGCCAGTAATGCGTTTGTGATGCCTTTGGTGTTACAGGTGAGTGGAGGCCACAAGTTAACATTTAATGACCCCCGATGGCTTTATACTTATTCACATACAAAAGTTCAAGATAAATAAATAATATTGATATCACAATTATCGCAGTGGGACAAGTTATCGTTTCTAGTTAACACCACGTGTTTTTGTAGTAATTTTCAACATTAAAATATAATTAAATCGTAAATACATAATAATCTCTTTAGCATCTTAGCAGACTGAACTAATGACGTAAGCTAATAATTCTAATCTACGATTATTATTTTCATAATAGCCCTAAGTAGCACTAAAAGGCCAGTGCACTGAGCTCTGCATTTGCGCATAGCAATTTCGCGTAATGACATCGAATGTTTTAGAGATCTTTGTGACTTAAATTAAATATTCCTATCGAAATAAGTTAAAATAAAGTTGTTTTTTTTTTACTATCAGTGTAATCATGTAACGTCAACTTCTTTTGGATTAAATGTTTACTTTACTACTTACTTTTATTACAGCCCTTAACCGTTTCACTGTTGAGTCGGATATCTTTTCACAATCAAAGATTGAATAGGACACAGTGCACCACGTTGACTAAGTGTAAACGTAGACTTCGCACCCCTTCGAGGAATCCGTCATGCTAATTTCATTATGGTATCGCACCTTTAGAATGAAAGTGACTTAACTCAAAATTCCTGAAATTCCAGATTTTACTATAAATTTACTTAAAAAAGCCTACTCTAAAACCCCATGGTGAAAAAGATCCCAAATTATGAGTGAGAAAGGGAAAAAGAGAAAACCTCATACATCAGTCTTCTTAAATTTACTCAAGATCATACATTTTTGAAAACTTTCTTCGTTATTTCCCATAAATGATAATTTTTGAGTTAAGTCCCTTTCATTCTAAGGGTGCGGTATGACCTTTTACCGAAGCAATTCATATTTCATTTATCGTACGCTCATTCATATTTTTTATGCAAGTATATGTACATACCAAAATAGTGACTACATATTATCACAGTTTATATACTATTATGTGTATATTTTGAATTGAACGGTGCCTTTGAATTTTCTCTTCTCTTTTTCTATTATTGATACTTTTTTAATTTTACTTCTTATTTTTTTATACTTTACAAATTTATTTTAGTTTTCTTTTGCTGTTATTGATACTTTATAAATAAAGACCGAGCGATACTGTATAAAGTCAAATGTCGCCAGCCGTATCTCCTACAGAACCCTACTCCTATTATGCACTTCGTATACCCGGAATTTCTATCGAAGACTGTTTTCCCTGTTCGGATAAAGTAATTGAACGAGGCTAATTGCCGTTTCGATTCTTTACTCGGATACACGTCCGGTTTCCAGTGCGGAATAAACTTTACGTATATTTACTGAAAGTAGAATGGAATTGTGTGGAATTTAAGCAAACTATAGTTTCAGCACTCTTTCTTTTTCAATGAAGCACTTATGATGCGACATGGGATACCAGGTTCTATGACACATTTTTGAGTCCAAGGCAACCTTTGCTTTGCCTGACAACGCGTCATCGATGCCTTTGGTGTGACATACATATGTCCCTGGGCGACATTTCAAGTACAAACAGACTCGGATACCTGAGGATACCCTACTAACTTACGAAGTAGCGAAACTACATTATAATACCAACATAAAAATTATCTTTGACGTTTCTCCAATATGAGTTTGTACTCACTTCATGCGAACTCCAGATAAGTGAATTACTTCCAAATATGCTTCTCACGTAACTAAATAATAATAATAATAAATAAATAATATAATAATATAAATAATAAATAATATAAAAATAAATAAATAATATAATAATATAAATAATATAATAATAAATAAAACTAAATAATAATAAATAAACCTACAATGATATAAGACTCCAATATTAATTGAGGTCAACATCACCATGAACGCTACGGTACGAGAAAGAAAACTATTTGATTTCGTAATTTCCTCGCGTTCGATCTGTGCCATGTACAAGTTACCGCCGGTTCCTTTACCTGTATATCCTTTTGTGGCGGTTAGAATATTATGCTGCGGTAGGTGTGACTGTATCTTTGCGTATCAATAAACAAACATATATTTCTATCTATGAAAATAATCCACATCGGAGGATCCACCGCTTCCGAAGATAGGTAAAATACATAAGTTCATACCAAAAACGAATCGTTATCCAACAGCATGGCATGTTAAGTTATAGGAACAGGCCGTTAAGCAACATCGAAATCAATACCTTAGGCCGTATTGGGGCGGCCTGGAATACTCACCCCAATCCCATGCTGGCAAACAGGGTGTCGTAACAGGTGACAGAAGCCAGCCTGCTTGGTGGTAAGACTTCGCGTGAGGTTTATTTTATCGGTATTATTTTTAAGTCATTAATATTATTATTCTATTATCTTTAATTACTACTATTATCTTTCCGTGAAGCCTGCCTGGCTAGCTACCACTCTCCTGCTCGAGTCAGCCGCCAAACGACTCATCGTGTTCCGGTTGGGGGTTTGAGATCCAGTACTTTCTTTCTTACTTTCATCTCGCTTCCTGGCCAACATCGCACCAGTGATACCCCTTGCTGATGTCCATGTACGACGGTGACCAATTACCATCAGGTGGCTTGTCAGCTCGTTTATCGGCTATCAAAATACAAAAAACTATAATTCTATTTGATATAATAACAGTCTCAATTTATATTTCAATTATTATATTGCTATCCAGTAAGTGTTCGTGTTAGAGGTATAATAATATCGTGAAGTTGGCGAGCTCCCTTGATTTAGTGACACTCGCTCCGAACTCAATTATACAGGAAAAACATAAATCAACCACTCTTGATACCATTTGATACCGAACGCAGCAGTCGCGGTAATGTTGCCGCAGGTGATACTGGTTTCTAATTGAATAAAATACTATATTTATAAGACAAGGGGAAACCGATTGAAATGCAAATGAAAACACTGCACTCGAAACAAAAACACAAAATCTCAAAATTTTCCCTTGTTATTCTTTAAAAATTGTCTAATTGAAGTTGCCATAATAAAAAACATATTTGTGCTTATAAATAAATGTCGCCATTTTTCTCTGGTAGGACTATTACTGTTCTGTACGAGTGGCAACTCCCTGGGCGAGCACCTGCCGTCTAGCGCTCGCCACGACGACTCGCGTCTCGTTAAACGTATTTACAATTGAAAGTCATTCTATACCGTCCACTCTTTGTTTTTCTGCAACCTAAACTCGAACTAAATGGCGAACTCTTATCTTAGAACGCGACTCAACTAAAAAAAACTTAGTAAAAGTACCCACATCGGGATATTGTATCGTATATATGATTTAGAAATTATTGTTCTCAAATAAATGACTTAATGTCTTTTTGGGAAATAAAGATCTTTAAACCGAAACTAATTCCACTAATCTATCCACAAACCTAAGAGAAATTGGTGAGCATATCCATAATATACGCTTGTGAGTACTTAACAAACATGAAAACCGGTTAACGGTATCAAATAGCTGATGTGGCACAATTTATACTTTGAGTTGGAAAAACACAATTAGTGCTGCAATAAGGTGTATTGCATCCTATGGCATCCATATATGGAAACCTTTGAATACATTATCGTAAGCTTGTATTATATGCGCCTACTTTAATAGCCGAAATAAACAGAAGCATCTGATAGTACATAAATGATGCCATCCACGCACAACATCAAACGCATTATTGACGCGTTGTCAGCCACGATGGAAACGGATGGCCCGCTTCTTCCTGGCTCTACGTTAACGCAACCGAAACACGTAAAAGTACAGGGTATGTAAGCCAAATGGATACAAGACACTAACGTTAAACTTTAACCGAGTGGTATCGGACCCTGCGACCACCAACAGAAAGGACTATCGACATGCCTTTATCCATTGTTCATCGAGTGTGTTTATGGATTCGGATTAGTTACAATAGATACATATAATAAACGGTAAGTTTCGTCGTGAGCAGATACAGTTTCATTCATGGTTATAATTTTTCAATGTTTTTTATATCAATGGTTATTTTCTTCGGCAACAGTAAGGTAATAATTACCTCGAAAGTGTATAAAGTGTGAAAATTGGAAATATTAAATTATAAAACGATGTTGCCTTTTAAAGCGATACTTTTACAAGCAAGTAAATTTAAAATGACAGTAAATTGTCTCCGCCAGTATATACAGCTACTTCTGCAAAGGTTTCTATTGAAGCCGTTTTATATTAAGCTTGTATTATATGCGTTTACATTAACCTAAGTTACCTTTAGTTTAAACGTAGGTCAAAGGAAATTGTATACACACGGGTACAGAATGGCGACGGATTAAAATATATGTGTTTATAAAACTTGTCCAGAAATGGGACGTTCTTAAAATATTACTAGAAATTTGAATTAGAAATTTCTGTTAACTTTTAGATATAAGTTAGATATGAATATTCCTCATGAAAATCGGATCGGCAGTAGATTGAGAAGATTCTTAGTTTTAATGTTATTAATTTATTTTCTAACAATATATGTCTACTGTGTATACTTTTGTATACACGACACGTGTTGTTTTCTCCCATATAAGAAACACAAAATTCCATAATTCATGTCTACCATAGAAACAACATGCTTTAATAGTGCTGGGTTCTTTAGCGAATAACTTTGTGGTGATGTACGAGCATATATTTACACAAATTCGTCTTTTATTTACTTACTACGGGATATTAAATAGCAATACAATCTTGGATTACAAAGTAAATAAATAAAACTAGTCTTGCCGTAACCATGATGCATGTGAGTAACTGTCGGTATAAAATATAAAAAAATTGTGAGTATTCGTTACAAAAAAATACACTTTAGATTCTCCAGTCATGACTTCAAAACACATTATTGTGGATAGGTTCACCGATAAATTGTTAGTATAAATTTACATCTTGGATAGGAGGAGCAACTCATGTCGTATTTACATTCGTACTGTGATAACTGATTATTTTATATTAAATTATTTGACAATTAATTTCCTCAGAGACGTCGAATTTTATTTGATATTACTAATAATATAAATCAGCGGTGAACTCACCATTCCCTGGTCGTATATTGCCGTCATAATCTCTGATAGCGCGGCACAGATCTCACACTCCGATAGCGTATATTGAGAACCGCGGCACATATTGCACCTACTGCATCCGCCCCGCACTTAGGAGAACCACTTTTTAATCGGCACAATCCACAATTGTCCCATATTAGATAAAGAAAGATTTTTCACGTCGAGAAAGTTTAAAACCACAGTCCAATTCCATACCCGAATTGGCAAACATAAAAAGTCTTCATAATTAATTTCTTATACTCACCATGACTTTGAATAATAAAAAATGCAGGCAAAATTTGAACCAAGCCCCCAGTAGGAGAGACGAACGTTCAAATACTTACAACATAACCGTTTTAAAAGCGTAGCCACAATATAAGCTCCAGTCCCATACCTTAACTCATATCGACTGGGGCTTCAAAGTGGCGCTATACGTCACCGGTCTCACCTTCTTCTTATTTGTTGAAATCTGCAGCGTATTGCATTGTACTGCTCCACTGCTGCCTCAGCATTTGTTAGAGGCGTTTCGGTCCATCGAAGGAATCGCAAAAATTATGTGGCACAAAGATCTCCGACATGGCTAAACGACTGCTCAACCTACCCTCCAAAACTCTGAAGCCACTTAACCATTTAGCCATTAGCGATCACAACTATCGACCGTGCCTGCAATTGCCTAATGCTGCGCTCGGTCAATCACTTACGACTGATAACATTACTGCAACATAGATGAAAGTGAGCAATGTGATGGGTTTTTTGGTTTAAAACTGTCGGTCAAAGTTACGGCCTGTCCCCTGAAATCTAATGTATTATGGTCACCGTGACTAGCACGTCGCGTGTTTAAAAGCTATTTAAAGACCCGAGGCGCGTTAATTCTTACAAGCGACCGCCCGCAGATAACGCCTCGAGGCGTTTTAATTAATTAAAACATTACTGCGATACAGGTACCGCATTAATATAACGTTATATTATTTCCACCGTGGAAATGATTAAAGAATATTTAACAGCCCTGCATCTTGGGTAATATATAGATGCACGATTGACACGTAACAACCAACCGAAATCCATGTACAAATATATCTGTCATTTTAATAAGCAACATATATAAAAAAAAAATTTAATCTGTAGGATCTTGGGCTCATAAAATATTCCCGCCATCACAAACGCGCGGTTTCAATTAAATGTCACCGCAATCTACTAACGTAAGTGTGCAAAAAACTAGAGAAACCATAGAGTTAATATAATAGTAAAAACTGTGATCGACCCACGTACGAAATTCTAAGAACAAATGCTAAAAGCAATGAAAACTGTGAGTATATGTATATATATATATATATATATATATATATAATCAATTTCTGTGATTTAGTTCCCTTAGAGGTTCCGAGACGTTCTTCAAGGGTGTTCAAGCAGGCAGCGGCAGTTTTGGAGCCCACGAATTTTCTCATTTCGTTTCAAAGACCAACTAAGCTAAGGTCTATAATCTGTACCTAGTATTTAAAGTAAAAAAAGTTACAACTGTCAGTTGACGTTGACAATATGGCGGACGGTACTATTTGGTAGATAGACATATGCGTAATGAGGATTACATAATTATAACGCAGTAATAAAATTGTTCCTGTATCAGGAATTGTGTGCCTGGGAAATCTATTATTTTATTAATCTTCTTCATACTTTCTACGTCTACAATGAATAATTCAAGCTTGTCAAAGACATCTATTATGTTATGTTATATAATCTTCTTCTTATATCATTATACTTAATTATTTGAAGGTTATATAGTAAATAAGGATTAGATGTCAGTAAAGGGTTGACATTTGATTAATTGCGGGTAGATTGATGTATGTATGTAAGAGTGAAACCGGCAGTTGCTAGACCGCACGCCGCCTCTACATATCGATATATCAGTGATGACTTATGAATTAAAATTTTTAGAACTGAAACATGTCAGAATCATTAGAATTAAGAAGGTTCCACAATAGACTTGCGCCAACCTTAAGAAAGCGCCCGCGCCGGCCACATCGCATAAATCTCAGAAAACGGGAGACCACGAAATTCACAGCTAATGAGATTGTTCCTACGACTGTATCAGACTTGTAGGGTGCGCAACTTACTTGTTCTGACTAGGATTACTTTAATTATTATGTAATTAAACCGATCAGAGCGCAATGGCTTTTGCCAATTGTAAGTGATCGATAAAGTTAAAACAACGTCGAATTGGTGCCGGGGGTAAAAGATCATAATCTCACCTTGAAGAGACACAATAAGAAGTGTTAAGTTGTAATCTTTAATAACAGCTGTTAAATTTATGTTGAAGGTCATATGGCTTGGCAAGAATGTGGATTCTAAAATTGTTGTTCTTAAATAGTTATATTAAAACTATTTTGAAGGTATTCGACTGAGTTAAGATTTATCAGATTGGTCAGACGTCACTAATCAAGATACTGGGGTAGCGCGACCGATTGTGTCCTGCTGTTATAGTTGGCTGTTAAAGTGTTACACTAATTTATTTAGTTTTAAATTATGCTTAACTTTATGTTTTAACTTATAATCACAAAGACGTTTTATTTAATACAACCCCAATTTAAGTCATACAACATAACACAGAATTTACTGGCTTTATAAGAATAACTGTATCTTAGAAGCAAGGCTGGCGTAATTAACTTGATAAAGAGAACTCGGTAAAGAATGCATAAATTCCACCTTTATACCTTTGATATACACACATTGAATATATAAGGGATGTAAGGTATTTTTAACAATACAATAATAATTTTCCTTAACAATACTCTCAAAATCATGGCCACCTAAAACATTACGCCCGCTCTTGCTAACCAATTGGAAATATATCCCGGTACGTCACAAGATCTGCACCAGATAGCCGTAATGGATTACCAGGATTCCTCTTGCTCTCTGTCTCATAATCACTTCCAAGCCCTAAAATTGGGATATTTAATTGTCTGCGAAATAAATAGATCTTCAGATTTCTTCGACTATTTCCATTTATCTAATTTATACGATCACATTTTTGCTTCAAGGCTTATGTGGTGTAGTGAGGCAAATAATTTTGCAGTTTATATATTTCTTATTTTGTCGTTGGTGTCGTTCTGAACAATAGGTCCTATTGTATTTAGCAGAAGTTACAGTAATTGTGCGTATACTACTGATATAAAGGTACGTAGACCAGAGCAAATTGTTTATGTTACAACCCTGTATCAGGAATATACAACGAAGACCAAAAACTTTAATGCTTAAGCACCAACTAATAAACCTGACATTTATTTGTAAAATTCTCAAAGCAGTCAATTGAAAATGTGCTGGCTACCATATTGCACGTGGTGCTGACCAATATTACATATAGTCTAACATTCTGGTGTTAAACTATAGCTTTAACTCTCATCTATCATAGGAACCTGTACCCAGACGGAGACAACGATGGGTTGTGATGACAGAAGCATCTTTTATTACTTTTTGACACTCGAGTTGAGTTTGAAAACGTATCGGACTCTGGGGTAAATAATAAAACGTACTGTAATTTCAACATCGGGACATCTTGTTTAATTTATTTCTCTGGTAAGCCCGAGGTTCAGGCACCATATTAATTTCTCGGCGCTGCTATGCATCACAGCGGCTTATGGCTCTGCCTTCTACACTGAATATTGAATTCGTGGTCCTAATACAAGAAGTAAATTAGCATATTTTACTGAAATTTATTCACTAATTCTCGCAGTATAGAATTTACCAATTTCACACAGGAAAGATAGGCGAACCGTCGCATGTAAGAACTTATGCAAGATTTAACTTTTATCTGAAGTCATAGTTTTTGGGATCTCTACAATAACGTAAATAACCAACCCCTACAAGCAGAACCATATACCTAAATGGATTACTATTTTTTCAGCACTAGTTACTTATTAGATAGCACATGAAACATATCAGAGTACAATAGAAACGATTAGGAGGGTAGCGACAATTCCTTACTCCGACAACAGTTACCATATAAATGTGTTAAAGTGTCTAGTCAGATTAGTTCTTAGCTTTATTGGGTGGGGAACACTGGACGTTTATAGGTCGAAGCTATTGATCTAGATCTGATTTGTCACAAGTTATGAAAGGAAGCCACGATATTTATGTAATGGGGATTGCCAACAAACGCATTTTACCATCTGTCAGTTCGTCCGTCTATATACTTTAAATGGCTTATGTTTGGCCTTTGATTATTTAAAGACAGTTGGTTAAAATTGTCACAAAATGTAATATTGCGCAGGTACCAAAGTATAAGCAAAAAATTATGAAGGTTTTATTTTTAGTTTACAAAAAACTTTACACTGAAATACAATGAATGAAATACACTGTGTTAAGTAAAAAAATCTAAACTGGGCATTAAAACTCGCATTTGACCGTTTTTTGATATGGGGAGCCGTTCCATCCACATCAACTAAATGTATGGCGGTCTTCCATGAGAAAGTTTCACGATCCACTTTATATTACATAGGTACATGCAAGCTGTAAAATTTTAAATATATTTTTCTTTTTCGCCAAAGGAGCATTCGGGTGACCTCATTGTCCCCGACGCCAACGCCCAAGGACACATTATTTTCATAGTTTACTTTTCTGTATAACAGAATAGTTAATTCTTCAACTAAATCATATCTAACACTGTAACCGTAGGTTGCATATTATAAATAACTAATTATTTCAACAATATGCCACGATTCATTTAAATATGATCTGTATTGCTAGTGTTTCATGTGTTTGTAGACAGATTGACAGGCCGACGGATAATAAATTCGAAATAAATATTTAGGTCCCTACATTGATAACAAGGTCTGCCTATGGTAAATTTTCCAAAAATATTCCATGTAAATTACAGGTCAAGTTTGAGTCATTAAACCTATATACCTGACAGTTGCCCATAACATTCTAAAAGAAAAAGAAAGAATTAAAATCTGCTAACCTAACCTTGGCCAAAATGTCAAATAATCACCTTAACCCCTCTCATTGTGTGAGGAGACCCAAGTCGGTGAGACACTAAAGGGTTGTAATAATGATGACGATCGAAGCCCCCGTACAGTTTTATAATTAGTAGATATAGATGTATTGAGCGTAATTCAAATGATCTATTACAATCCAATCTTGAAGGCTCCGCTTTTTATATCCACACGGGGTCGTTACCGGCGCCCACGGTCGGCACATTAGTTCAATGGAACCGATTTCCAATTTAATTCAGCCGGAGCCGTGTCGAGCGCAGTTTATTTAATTTATGATTGTTTCAATTACTTGCGAATGAGAGATACGCGAGAACAATGCGTTCTACTTGGGTCTTATCATCTATCCTTACATCAAACTTTAGAATACGTTTTATCGAGTCGTAGGATTTTTCGTCCTCATCGATTGTCAGTCATGAGGCCTGCCTGCAGTTATTTCACACTTTGAATAACTTTTATGCGTCAACAAAAATCAATAAGTTAAATGATCCTTTATCGGTACCGCATCAGACGAATAATATGAATGAAGATGATGTCCCAAGTTGAAATATCTATGTACAAAATGACAGACATATATTTGTCTGATCACTGGACTGATATACAGACTACTTTTCGATCCGGCCACTAGGATAGTCGATAGTCTATAATCGATATTTTTGTTAAGCCAGTATTTACTTAATTTAAAGTACGCAATTTCACATATAGCTATGAAAAAATATGAAAAAGAAATGTGACCAAAAAGGAATGACTATGAATGTGGATGGATACAGAGAGAGAGAGGAAGGCCAAAAAAACGGTGTATGGATTGTATGAGGAGTGATATTAATGAGAAGTCATACCGCGCTGACCCCAGATAATGGGAGAAGGTAAGATAAAATACATTGAAATTATATTTTATGATAGTGAGTAATCTCCCTATTGCGCTTATTGAAACAGGCGGAACAGCTTTTATATAAAAGTTGGTATAGATGACCCGTTACGAAATTAGTAATATTATAGTAATCGGAAGCCAAGCGGAACACGCCTCGTTTCAGGACCATTTTTAAATTGGATTCCGTTTACTGCGGCTCTTTGAGAAAATAATTTAATATTAATAATAGATTACCTAATCATTACACGAATCGATGGTATTGCTAGTAGATAGGTACCTTTTTTGTTTGTTGACGAGGGGGAAACCTTCAAAAGGTACCCGGTGCCATGGGAGCGACGCCGGGTTATGTGGGATTTTTACCGCACTAAAACCCCCCCGGTGGCCTTCCTCGGCGCTATAATAGGACTCCGGGATCTCCAACGGAACACAACCGGAGTCCTATGAGCACGGGCCCCGCCGGGCTCTGCTCGGGGTGACGAACTACACCCCTTGCTTCCCCACGCTTCCTGGTATTACGCCGGTATGCGGCCACGCATACCGACGTCCTTCCCGGGGTCGTTGGCTGGACGGTTCGGGCTCCCACCCTAGCCGCCCACAACCCCGGAAGCCCCCTTTTAGTCGCCTCTTACGACAGGCAGGGGATACCGTAGCCCTATTCTGGTCCCGGGCTACAGGGACAAGTAGGTAGGTACCTACTGGATTTTTTATGCCTTTTTCTAATTAAATTTTTACTCTATTACTCGATACGGGTGTCCTATAAAAAGTTCAATGTCGACTTTATCATACCGAGGAACTTAATGAGGAACGAGGAATTAAACTTTCACATTTACATTAGAAAAAATAAATAGGCTCTTACTGTACATTTTATGTAATATCCTTCGACAAGTAGGGACCTGTAAATGTACATTACACGTATTACATAAATGATTACTGTATACTCTGATTACTTCCCAGAACATGTAACTCTGTGAACTACGACAATACTGGGAAATTTTTGTCACTAAACGATTATCCCGAAGATCATTGACTTTGATAGAATCACTGCAACAACAACATCATATTACCAATGACTCAATAACAAAATTACGGATCCCTTTTCAATTAATTCGCATTCATTCCGAATTGTCTTTATATAATCAAATATGTGTATGCTGACATGGCTATGTTATAATAGCGGTGTACTTCAGTGCACGTTCGTAAGCCTTCAGGATACATTACTATTTTATTGTATTCTAAAATTTAAGAAGCACACAACACGCAGCACGCACCGCTGATGGCAGAAGTTATTTAAATAAATACTTCATTCCCCAACGTTGTGGATATAATCGATATGCTACGGCTATGCAATCGAAACTTCATAACCAACTAAGACTCAAAAACAATAATTTTTCCATTACAAAAATCTGCATCAGTTGGGAATCGAACACAAGGCGCTGTGGCGGTGGGTGGCGTGTGCGGAGTTTAATAATAGCTAATGTAAGCAAGGTGAGGCGGGGCTCGAGATTGAAGCAGATGAAAGTTAATGCCACCAGCTAAAATATCTTAATAAAGAAATATCTTGATAAATAAGTAGAACAAGGAATAAAACTAATAAATAAATTGTCTTCCAAAAGATACATATCCAATATAATGTCCGTCTCGTTTATCTCAGATAAATATCGGACCGGATGTCTCAGAACATCGCAAGTTTTGACATCTATTCATAGTTGTATAAATACCTAATAAATAAGATATTTTATTACCTTCAAAAGTTTCTTTCACAGGCTAGACGTTGGTACCTTGCCAATAAATATAAAATAGTTCAATGCTGGTTGATTTGCTAGGGTACGACCCTAGCTGAATTCGAGGAGTTCCGAGTTAGAATGTCAGATAAATTTGTTCTCGGGTCTGAGGTGTTTGTTACGTATCATTTGTGCAATACGGAACTGTTATGTAAGCGTTTAATAAAAAAATGAGGAATAAACTAAAAAGGTAAAAATCTGAGTCTCAGACAAGTATAAAAATGTTGCAAGACCATTGACACGTTATTGTTTACTTACTTGATCTGACGCGTAATGTTTGTTATGTAATTACAACAATTTCATATTTTTATTATGTTTCAGGACTTAATTAAGGGTATAAACATTAGAAATTAAAATAAATAATTTTAATCAGTGTTGCAGCGAATAGTGTATTCAGCCTGTAGCGGAATACCAAATAATCGTCCAGATGCGTGGCCGAATAGCCGAATACGGCCCAATTATCGGCTTTATTTAAGCACGTACAAAAATTAGCGTGTAATCTATAATGTAATAAGGATTGTCTGGTGCGTTATCGTTATCATTATTGCAGTAAATCTAAATTCTCCCCCAAGTTTTGTCTCACTGACTGCTAAGTAGATATCAGCTCCTGCAGGGATCGTTACGAGACATATACTGAAGCAGGAAACGTGTAAAACAAGACACTCATTCAATCACTTATTTGTGTAGTAAGGTTACATAAAAAGTAGAATTAATAGTACGTCCGCTCACTAAGCCAACATTTGGCGAACAAATTACTAAAGTAACATAGGAAAAAGTTCAAAAAAATTTAATTATAAAAATGCCAGATACTTAATAATTAAATGTCAAGATATTCCTAATTTAAATTTGAAGCCGTTACAAATTACCATGTCAATAACAAAAGTATGATAAATCAGACTTACATTTTATCGTTTAGAAGTTCATTTCCATTATCAATAACATTTACTTCAAAAAAATTCAAATAGACTATGTCTTAAAAATTCACATCGCCCGCAAATCCGGTAACAATTTGGAGAAGCTAATTGTGACCGGAAAAGTGGATGGCAAAAGGTTTAGAGGTAGGTGTTCGATACATCGGGTAGACCAGATCCGCACCACACTCGACAGGAAAATAGCCGATGCCCTGCATGTTGTACAAGACCGGAGGAGATGGAGAGCCATTATAAAGGAGAAAGTATTCTCTTGCAACCAATTTAAGGATTAGGTCACGACCCCCAGCATTGGGGTACCAATTCAAGGAGGAGAAGGAGTTAGTTTTCTTAGCGTTTCTTTTAAACATGGAAATAAGTAGTTATTTTTAATTTGACTTAATGTTTCCTTTTATTTTTAGTCTGTTTTTAAGTATTCGGTATTCGACCGAATACCGATTCAATATTCGATAATAGGTCGAAACGGAAAATTGTCTAATACTGAATATTCGTTAGAACCTTAATTTTAATCATACATTCACAAACCACCATAAACGCTATTTATCATTTTTTGAATAAAGGGCACCATCAATCCTTATACTCGTATCTAAGCCAACCTGATCTGCTAAACAACGGATGACGCATGCGCGCGTCTTTTTTTGACGGAGGTCCCATCAACGAGGTGATAGGTGTTTTTACTTACCTCCCACTGCTACTACTACGAATTGCCTTTCTACTTACCTCCGTCCGTCCAGAATCAACAGTATCATATTTTATAGGAGTGTTGGTCACAATTTTGACCGTATTGGGGTAGCCTAGAATACTCTCCACAATCCCATGCTGGCAGACCAAGGTGTCATGAAAGGCGACAGAAGCAGGCCTGCTTGGTGGTAGAGCTTCGCGTGAGGATTATACTATCAGTATAATTATTAAATCATTAATATTATTATTGGTATTATTATCTTTCCGTGAAGCCTGCCTGGCTAGCTGGCTTGAGAGCCAGCTACTTTCTTTCTTACATTCTTCTCTTTTCCTGGCCGACATCACGTCAATGATACCTTTGATTTTGCTGATGTCCATGGGCGACGGTGACCACTTACCGTCAGATGGCTCGTCTGCTCGTTTGTCGGTTAGTAACATAAAAAAAAGAAAACTTCCGAGTGTCATTACTAAACGGACTCCCCACTTCCTGCTGGGCTGTCAGTGTATCGATGACATACGTCAGTGTTTCTGATGTATGCTTATCTCCGCCGGAGAAATGACGAACCTAGCTAGAGGCCTAGATCATCTTACCAATTAACGTATACTTTTTTATGCTATGGTTTGTTATAAGTTATTGTAATTTATTTTATTGTAACCACCAACACAAATCTTGTAAAATTCCATTTCTTTTACTTATAACACTACATTATACCGCTAGCTACACTCCACCAGGTAACCTGATTGTTAGAAGTCCGAGCGGGTCGCTAGTAACATATAAACGTAGAGTTACTCTTAGCAGGTGTCGCACCAAACAATCCGCGTCTGCGAACTCCACAAAGGTAAAATACTTATTTCCCTTAATTTATGTAATTACATCTCCCCTTTCCTTAATTTATTCGACTATTGGTTGTTAATTTCGACAACAATGAGTTTTCCTGTCGATACAATATAATAAGCAATATCTCAAGTACTGCTCGGTAACGGCTCTTTCTTCTCGCAAACAATTGCATGATTATACTCACAATATGGTGGACACGTTTTGTGAGTCAGTGGGACGGTCCTAGTCGAATTTTAGATCCATCTACAACTTGATTGAACTAACACTTAATACAATTATACGTTTTATGTTATTGTGTAAAGTGAATTAATTTTGTCAAGGTATATTTTATAACTTGTGTGAATAAATATCTTTATTACAAACATTATAAAGGATACGGACTTGTCAAAATTATAAATATCCGTTATGTACTTAACTCTATTTATTTTTACTATCCGAGCTAACTGACATACGGCAACCCTGTTGATAGGAGCCATGGTATTACTTAAAACCACACCATAAGCTGAAAGCCGATCTTCTTTTGCCATGGTACATTATACTTATTCATGTTGTAATTATACAAATTTTAGCCAGTAAGTGGCAACGAAGTAGAAAAGTTAACCTTATTTTTTTTAAATCAACACTACTGTAATATGGTATGAGAAATTATTAAATTATTTAGTACAAAACTAAACAAGTATTTTCTTTCTTTTATTTCACATTGGCCTGGCGCAAGTTTGCGAACATTAATACAAGACATTAGGGCAAGCTTTGTAAAATATATATTTCTTCACTTTACATTAATTTAATTTAATTTTAAACTCGCACATTTCTTTGTAAAATTAATGATTCAATCACAGTCTAATAACTGGGTGGCTGAATTGCGATAAGTTTCATTTTGGCTACTCTATCACTTACTTACCTACTTTCATGTTGGCAGAATCAATATTACATAATGTAATTTTCAAATCAATTCCCTAAAGAACATTAAATACACAACCGTACGATTACAAAATCGTTGTCACAACGCTAGGAACCAATTTGTTCGCCGACCATTCCCATTGTGAGCATGAAATCAGTATACAAATGAACACCAATTACCTAGCAGGTCGCTGGAGCGGCTTTCAGTGCGGAAAACCTGTGAATACAGCGCCGAGAGCGGAGCGCCGCCGCTCCGTCTCATTCAGAGCGTTTTCTGATTATATTGATAAACAACGTATTATTTCTGAAAATTTGTACACACAAAATTATTTGCAACATACATAACTTTAGAAACAATACCGAGCATCGATATCTTCGAAATCGTACCTATTATAAAGAGTTCAAATTTAATACAGAATTTTGCACAGGCTGCATTCTGACGGAAACTCCCGACGAGAAGCCGTTGTCCACCGCGATATAAACGATCACCATCGTCGACAGACAGAAGGTGGAGAAACCATTTCACATCATTCTTAAGAATCCCACCGAGAATAATTTTGTTACGGATACTTCAAATTTACTGACCTGCATAGATTAAATCTTTCGTTGTTCCAACAAACTCCTCAGTATGTACATGCCTGAAATTAATTAATTGCCGATGCTGATTAATAATTAATATCGGCGGATTCCCAGTTGGGAGATTGACGAAATTCAGGTTCGTGAGCAGATATCGAATTGCTCAGATACAGTGAATAAATAAATATAGCTTCTTCCCTTATAGTAAAATATTAAATAAATTCTTATTTGCGACTTTTATGGAACATGGTTTATTGATAATAATCGACTTTCATTAAGTGACGCTCAATATACATTTTACAAGGAATAAATTAATTAGTAGTGTAAATAACTGTTTTATTAGGATTGCGGTAGCATAACTATGATATCAGTGTACTCTATTTATGCAACACTGCTCGATCGCAATAAATGACACGTGTATTGCATAAATGTTTTAACAAAAAAATTCAGTATGAAATCAAATCTCGTGCGCATCGTTCGTGTGTCCCCCTCGTACTCAACATCTGAACATCGTGACTATACCGACCACTCAGTCACACCGCAACCCGCACACCCTTATATCTATGACCTCTACAAGATCTAGTCCTAACTAACCGTATCAGCGGTAGTACACCCTGCGGACATTATTTGGAGGTCGTTTTTTATCAAATCAAACTAACTACCGTCAAATTTATGCTCATAATAGCGAGTTTTATTAATTTCCCCGTGAGTACCTTTCTTTTTAACAGAAATCAGAATCATTTTTAAGTTCAATCAGGATAAGTAGCTATCGACAACGATAATACCTCAACAGTCGTATGTGTAAGAAAACTTAGTTCGACGTTATGACTGTAGGGTCAGTCCTGAGTGATCCATCAAGTTAAGCAACTTAGGACGAGGTCGATTATTAAATTAACAAACGACAGCTAGTGGCAAAATCTCGTAACGCTTCGGAGAGCAATCTAAGACCTCAACAGCTGTCTACCGCTCCACCGATCCTCATCGAAGCAGCATGGTAGAATTCCTCAATTACAAGAACAGACTCTGCAGGGGGTAATTTATGTGGCATAACAATCAAACATCAAAAACAACCTTCACCCACCATTTATCTGACAGATAAACGTTCTCGACCGGAAATCGATTCCGGAACCCCTAGATCGGCAGGCAGGGTCGCAACGAATTGAGTTGTAGAAAACAACCCTGATAAAAACAATCCACTTCTCTATGTAAATAATATATTCGCACTCGTTCAAGTCCAACAAAGTGTTCAATACCGGAAGCCTGACCAAATGGTAACGCAGATTTTAATCCATTAGAGTAAGCTTTGAAAGACAGACAGGAAAACAATGAATCAACACTAATGGCCTTGAAGTTAATAAGGTGTTATGGCAGCGGATTTGGGTATAAATTATTTTTGCGGCGACGATAACGTCGGGATGTTGCGAGCCGCAGTTGGAAGTTTTCTCCGTTAATTATTCTGAATTTGACTGCGCTCTCAAACGTAGCGTTTTCATCCTTGGCTCCGTTTTAAATAGTAATTGTATTGGAGGTCCTTCCTGTTAAAGTAACATTGTCTAATGGTAATTACAACGTACTGACTTGAACGAATTACTTGTCAAATATCAAAATATATTAAGTAGATATAACTTGACTTCCTGTATTGGCCGGCGCGCCCCCTATGTGTATCGAGAATTTGTTTACTATTCAATCCATCTTTGATGGAGAGAGGACGTTTCAAAATAGCCAGTTGCGTTCTGGGCGTCGGTCGATACAGACGTGGTCGCAGGCAAGTGTATTCGCCGCACATTAAATGAAGGTGTAATTGAGTGTATTGAGTGACAGAAATATATTATTAAAATTGATGGAACGTTGAAACGGAGTTTGATTCAACGTTCCCTCGGTTCTTAATTTTGTGTCGTGCTCATACTTGACGTGGACGGTATGTCATAAGTGAAGGACCGAGTGAAGCAACGTAGGACCCTTTCTGCAGTCTGATGGGTGACCGCTAGTGACGAACTTCATGAATGCTTCCATGATTCAAATACTAAAATTACATGTATCATTTTCATTTATTCACAACGAACGGCCTGCCCTGTCATCGTTAAAGTACTCACATATACAGTGTGTCCCGCGATAAAGTGCAACCCCGAAAGGGGGTGAAACTAGACCATAAAATATCGACAAAAAAATAGATTTATTTTTTTTAATTTTTTTTTACTATTTTTTATTGACGAATTAAGATTTTTATATCATAAGTAGACCTTATGTACTAAAAATAACGATTTCTTCTAAAGTAGTGGGTCGATTACGTTCCAATAAAAAAAAATATTATGCCAGATACTTAGCGGTAAGGATAAAATAACAATTAACTCTCCAAAAAGTGGAATCATGACTTTAACTTTGCTTTTTGTGTTAAAAAATCATTTTTTAGGCTGTTTTTTTTCAATGATCTCTAATTTTCTCGGAATTATGCCCCCAATACCAGGAGATTTTATGATTTATTATTATTCTCTACCATATTGTCTTCCTAATAAAAAAACAATCTACGCTGTAACCCAAAAAACACGCTGGCTAAGAGTTTTTAAAATTGACGTCACCACTCAGGTAGACACCCTTTTTTAACAATGTTACAACAATGGTTTAACAGCACGTGTCATTTTGTGTGTTGTAGCAAGGGTAGGTAGGAAGGGACAGGGGAGGGATTCGAAATACGACTTGGGATATTGTGGGGTAGGGAACTAGTCAGTCGCTCCGATATTCTCACTGCTGATAGCTGTTACTACTCCTACTGTGCTGTGCGTTGAATTTTTGTTACGATATTATGTTTTTGTTTTGTTATTGACTTTTTGTTACGTTTTTGACTCTACTTTGTTGTGAATTGTTGAGATACCGCGATTGGCCGAGTTCTCTCCACGAGAAATCGCTGATATCCATTATTATTATGGAATGTCATGTGGACGCACAACAGTCGCTCGTTCTGCATACATCAACGCATTCCCGGGAAGACTTGTGCCGTCAGCACGCAATTTTCAAAAAGTTCACCGGAAATTATCCAACATCGGACTTGAATTAGTACGAGATGTCCGTGAACAAGCTGTAATTATTGACAATTCAATAGAACGGGCAGTTTTAAACGATTTGTTTGCTGATCCTACAACAAGCATTAGACGCTTGTCTTCGCGTCACGGTTTATCGAAGACATCGGTATGGCGAATTTTGAAAAAGGAGGGATTGCATCCATACCATTACCAGCGAGTCCTTCACTTGCATGAAAATGTAGACAGTCGGCCAAGGTGCGTCCTATCTGCATGGATTCAAAGAAAGGTTAGAAACAATCCACAGTTTTTGAAAACTGTTTTATGGATGGATGAAGCAAAATTCACTCGGAATGGAATCACAAATTGCAGGAATTTACATGAATGGGCTTTTGAAAATCCACACTTAAAGAGGGCATCTACATTTCAAGTGCAGTTCTCAATAAATGTATGGGCAGCTCTAATCGATGATATTTTAATTGGTCCAGTTATTTTACCAAGTACATTAAACTCCGAACGTTTTTTAACTTTATTAAGAGACGAACTGCCATTTCTGCTAGAAGAAGTTCCGTTGGCCACAAGGCGACGAGGGTGTATGTTTTTGCAGATGGATGGATGTCCTGCTCATTACGGGCGAAATGTTCGAAGTTTTTTAAATGAAAAGTATGCAAATAGATGGATTGGCCGGGAAGGACCAGTGGGCTGGCCAGCACGTTCACCTGATCTGACACCTCTCGATTACTTTTTGTGGGGTGTCATGAAACAAAAAGTCTATAAAACCACGGTAAACACCGAGGCCGAACTACAAGATCGAATTCGTCAATGTGCGAATGAAATAAGAAGCGACCCAGGGATGGTGCGTAGAGCTACAAACCAAATTGCTCTTCGTGCGGCAATGTGCCTCCAGCAAAGAGGGGGACATTTCGAGCATTTAATGCATTAGTTATAAGAACTGTAAAAAAATATGTACGTACTTGTGACTTGATTAAAACTTGTAATCAAAATCTGACTTTTAATGACGAAATGTTAACACCTCTTAGCCAGCGTGTTTTTTGGGTTACAGCGTAGATTATTTTTTATTAGGAAGACAATATGGTAGAGAATAATAATAAATCATAAAATCTCCTGGTATTGGGGGCATAATTACGAGAAAATTAGAGATCATTGAAAAAAACAGTCTAAAAAAATGATTTTTTTAACACAAAAAGCAAAGTTAAAGTCATGATTCCACTTTTTAGAGAGTTAATTGTTATTTTTCCTTACCGCTAAGTATCTGGCATAATATTTTTTTTTATTTGAACGTAATCGACCCACTACTTTGGAAGAAATCGTTATTTTTAGTACATAAGGTCTACTTATGATATAAAAATCTTAATTCGTCAATAAAAAATAGTAAAAAAAATTAAAAAAAAAATAATCAATTTTTTTGTCGATAATTTATGGTCTAGTTTCACCCCCTTTCCGGGTTGCACTTTATCGCGGGGCACACTGTATATATGCAATAACATAGGCTCATGTAATTACCTTATTTTCATCCTACTAATGTTAATTTCAAGTGCTAAAAGAATATTTCAAATACATGCCTAGTTTCCGGATATTACCCTCCGCATGTACACACTCATAAAAATGATCAGTTTTACAGTTTAACATGACAAAAATACTTGCTACACTCCGAGACTAACATATTGCTCGCTTCCTTGTCTAGGGCCGAAGGACCTCACATTTAGCTGGTACTGTAATATAGTAATAGTAAGAATTTTTAATTATTAATCTTTTTCATTCTGTGTTTAAATATTTTTAAATAAATAACATATTTGAAGACTCGGTAGCACAGTTGGTGGTGGCCTTGCCTGGGGTAGGCAAAAGTTTAATCTCCAGTCGGGAATGTTTGTGATGTCCATTTGTGTAAAATTATATTATCCTTGACACTGGAAAATCTGTGTGGGCACAATATTTTTTATGTCATTGTCGTATTAATTATTACAAGCTTTTTATCCGTTAGTCTTGAATTCGTTTTCGCTTTTGTTTGTCCCTTATAATAAGCCATTACCAATAAGTATATAATAATAATAATTGCTTATTCAGCTCATACTTACATATAATATAGATAACCTTTGATAAAACAGTAAATTTCTTCTTTATCAAGTATTAAAATCCGTACGGTACGTATTTAGCAAATATCATAACAGAAATAAGCAATGCGTACTGTCAACAGAATTCTGTATTGAAATGTTTAATTTCAAATGTAACAAATATGTGAATGAGAATTAATGTTTGAATCATTTATTAATATTGTCTATTGCTTCTTTCGTCAATGAAAATCCTCCGTTAATATTGAACATATACCAAAAGTTCGTCCCAACAAATATCAGCAGAGTGGCGCAGTGGAAGCGTGCTGGGCCCATAACCCAGAGGTCCGTGGATCGAAACCACGCTCTGCTATATAAATATAAATTAATAACGCCAGTAAACTTTTTAAATTTTCATTTCTTCCTTTTTTATATTCCATAAGTATTTGTTGTTAAATATTCATTAAAGCTACATTGAAATTTCGCAAAATGCTTTTTCTACATTTTTGTATGCATGATAATTAATGGTAATTATAATAAAAAATATATTAACAACATTTAAAGAGTTATTTATTACTTGGTTTCATAAGTATTTAAAGTCCATAATTAAAAAAATTAAATATTTCCAAAATATTATTACAAAAGAATTCTAATAATTGTAATCAGCGCCATCTCGTTCAAATTATTTTCATTCATAACTCTCGCTACAAAACGGTGATGAAAGCTCGCAGCAAAAGACTTACGAATGAATCAAGATACATTTTGAAATCATATCATAATAATAATTATATAACACGTACGTATAATTTTTAATATTTAAAACATATTTATTAAGACGCAACAATGTGATTCGTGTGTATTTGTTTTTATGGTAGATGGCGTTACAGTGGACATTTCAGACCGATTTTCCTTTGCTTACGGTTGCATAGAATAATGAACAGTTGAACAAGTTTTTTATCTCGTAAAATCTAATTAACGCGACTTATTTTAGTGTTCATAATATAGGCTTATTTACTTATTTTATTCGCACAATAAAATTACAGGAAAAAATCTATCTATGAAAAATTTATACAAGGGCACTACTTATTCCTAATCAAAAACTTCCTCCAATAGGTCCAATAAATGGAAAGGTAATGCAATTAAGCAAACTTAGTGCATACCTAAATTATAATATATATCAAACACAAAGATGAGATATATATATATATAAATTACTTTATAGCCAGAGGGACAGATGGAATAGCAGGCGGCCCAACTGATGGTAAGTGGTCACCGTCACCTATATACAGGCAACACCAGAGGAGTCACCATTGCAACGCCGGCCCTGGGCGAGAGCTCTTTTTACACCGTTTTAGAAGAACTCTCTATTTATGACTTAACTATGGCCGCATTATACAGTAAGACTATATATGGGAACATATTCAACTTCTTCTACTATCAAGGGTATGACAAACGAACAGACAGACAGACGAACACTTAAATAACCCTATAAGGTGCTTTCAGAATTTTCTTTGTATTTTCGAAACGCAAAAAAATTAGAATCTTTTCATAAAACCAGAAGATTCCATTTTTATTATATACAGTACTTTATAAAACATGCTGCAACCACAAATCATCAGGTGTTGCCAGGGCGAAAAATCCAAAATATGCATCGATATATCCGTAACGCGCGATAAATAACAGCCGATGTTGCCAGGATTCACGTTGCCGCGTTGATTGGTGAACTGTGAATATTTCAGAGACAAAGCTGTGAGTTATGAGTTCACCTGATTTCGGATAATCATTTTCAATCAGCGCTTAAATTTTATGAATATTTTAATGAGTCGAAATTTATTGCTATTTTCAGCTGTATTATTTTATACACATATCTGCAAAAAATATTTTTATCGAACTTAATTACTTCTAATTCCATAACACATTCGTGTAAATATATAAAATTCAATGCTTGTTTACATCTTTATATCGAGAGCCGACAAACGAGCAATCACCACTGCCCATGGACATAACACCAATGCCATCACCGGCGTGTTATCAGCCCAAAACGAAACTTTAGTACCCGGTTTTCTCGACCTCTCGACTCGACCCTCTAAACGGGAAACTAATTATCGAATCACTAGTTAATAAGTTTATAAAAACAAAACGGTCTATGCACGTCCTCAATCTCTACTCTCAATACGACCCTCCTCATCCTCGACCTCTGCTCCCGCGTACCGGGGAGCACTTGACCGTAGCCATTGGCACCGCGCACATACATTTAGCCTATTATTTCTGTTCTAGGTACACCTCATAGAGGCCCCTTATCACAAAAACTACCTGGATTTTATACAACAACCGTACACCAAAAACAACTACGACGCGACTAAATATGTACATTTAATATGTTGTAAGATTTTTGTGTAAATGGACAATAAATGAGCAGATGGAACATTTGATGGTGAGTGGTCAGCGTGGTGGTCCGTTACACCTGAGACAACACCGACGCGCTGCTGGGCACTCGCTCACCGTCACTGCTATCGAAACACGTATAAACATTCCACGGTCCATTCTACAGACAAGGTAGTTACTTGGCTTACTTGCAGCTCGCATATCAGGCCGGTATCCTCGATGTATTTCTGTATGGGATGTTCTGTTGTGAGGGTAGAAATAAAGTTTTGACTGCATCTCTGCAACTATTATCATATGTCAATGAATATGCTCTCGATTCGTGGAATTACAAATAATAAAGCAACGTGAGATTTATGAAGCGCCTGATAAAGTCAATAATAATTGTTGCGGTTGCGGATGCTCCTTGTAAACGTACGGCACAGATGTTCCTGACCAAAGAGAGTTAGTATAAATAATCGTCTGTGCGTCTGTTTGGGAGCGCGTAATTTTGAACGACAGCCAATAGAGATGTCGTTGACGCGATGTCACTGTTTTTCGAGTCAATGGTACATTTCTGTTCAGAGACGATGTACATGTCAAAATTAAAAAGTTAGCAGCAAATCATGTATTTAAATACATTGCAGAACAACATTAAATAATGTAGCGCCAGGTGCAAAGACGCACTAAAAAACATCTATAAAATGAAAAGCCAACTGCATCAGCACTTTATCAAACACTACGCTCCCCAAAATACTGGCAAAATCAGGGCTGTCAATTCTTCACACTAAATGTCATGACTATGTTATTACCTGCTTCTCACAACGTGTCATGGTTATAGTTGAGCACGCAAGCCAAGTACCGACTGACAGGTTTTATACACCTTGCAGGTTATTATGGAGAACTCTCAAGCAACCAGATTTCCTCACAATATTTTTCTTCCCAGAGATGATAACGTCTAAATCACACATAACTTTAATAAACTGGAAATGCATTCAAATGTAAGTGAAGGAGGAAAAGCCTGGGTTCCCGAGTAAGCAACTTGACGTATAAACACCTATGCTATTACTATCATATCTGCGTTATATACTATTGTATATGTAAACTCTTAGTACTATTGTCAAACAACCCGATTACCACAACTCTGTAAGTACCTATAATTGGCATTCACAAGTATGGTGAAACAAACTATAATTAATGTCTACATACATACTATGTCTAAAAGCATAAACTATTATACAATTAGATCACGTATGATTAACAAAGATGATAATGATGCAAAGATAATAAACACTAAAAAAAAACCAAAATTAACCACTGATACTAATTCTGTTAAATATTTACGCATTCAAAGATTTAAATTTATTGAAATGTAAGAAAATATCTTCCAAAATATTAAGTATCAACTAAGGAAACAGATCTCAGGTGTCAGCCCTACAATATCTCTCGCGAGCAGCCGAGGACAGCTCACTCGGAAAATTTGAGTAACGCTGTACGGTGAGGAGACGGAGGCAGGAAAATGTTTGGAATACTAATCTGTCACATGTTGCTATACTGATGTCTAAGATTTTTAATATCAATATCGTTTCCCCAGTAACATCAGTTTGCCGAATGAGAAATACTTATTCCTGTTCTGTATTTTTATTACCACGAAAATATCAATATATTTATAGTAATTTAATGTTTGGTCTAATAAAATATAAATATCTACAAACGTTAAACAAGAAATAAGCAGTTACGTACTCGTACAGCGTGCGTTAGGTACAAGAATCTTGTATGGGGCTGGTTATGTTTGGTAAAAGAGCCCCAGGACACGCGATTGACTTTGCGGAGAAAAGCAAAACTTTATTTCTAGAGTTATGATACATATGATATCTTATAAACAAGCAGACGAGCCACCTGGTAGTAAATGGTCTCTGTCGCCGATGGACATTAGTAAGACCAAAGACATTACTGAAGCGTTGCCGGCCACGAAATAAGAAGAAAGAAAAAAATAAAAACTGTCTCTCAAACCCCAAGCCGGAACACGATGAGTTGTTTGGCGACTGACTCAAGCATGAGGGCGGTAGCTAGCCAGGCAGGCTTCACGGAAAGATAATATTAATGACTTAATAATAATACTGATAAGATAACCTTTACGCGAAGCCCTACCACCAAGCAGGCTGGCTTCTGTCGCCTCTTACGACACCCTGTTCTGCCATTATGAGATTGGGGCCAGTATTCTAAGCCACCCAATACGGCTAGAACTCGAACTGAGAACTCGAGTGTACTCACTACGAAATTATCGAGCTTGTAAGCTACGAGGAATATATCGCTAATCGAAACGTAATCACTTTAATACAAAGCTAAGCCGGCTCATTCCGAGATACATAGAAAAAATCTTTAAACCCAATATTTATTCGTAGCTCAGCGCAACAAACAGATGCCGCCGTGCTACATGCCGCTGGATGTCTCTCGATTCCAGTTACCTGAATACGTTACACACTACTGCGTCTCCCGACTCTAACCCTTACGATACAGACAATAAGACTGCAAATCATATGACAATAAGCGTCTTATTTGTCACAAGATTGAGACTTTATTGGTAGTAAGTGATTTCAGTTTCCTTTGAAATCTTTATGAGGAGCTTTCGATTCGAATGCATGGTAGTGAAACTGTAATTCGAATTATTACTATTGTGACCCAATTATAAGATATATTATAGTTTTTGATCGGCTTTTGACTCGCTCACTTATAACTTGAGATACGCCTGTAGTAGGTGTATCTAAAGTTTAAAATTGTTACCCTGTTTTGTCATAGAAATTATTTCATTATTACATTGACCAGGTGCATTGCTGACCTCAAGAAAACGGCGAGGAGCCGTTTGATTCAGAGAGCCCAGGATAGGTCGGATTGGCACCAACTACTAGGAAGCCTATGTCCAGTAGTGGATTATGATGGCTGACAGATAGATAGATAATCGTTGATGTGAACATTGCTCCACCTATTTATTATGGCAACAATCACAATGTAAAGTCGCTCTTAGTCAGCAGCCAACTAAGGTTCAAACTGACCACCTGATGGTAAGTGGTCATTGTACTCATCGATACCCTTAATACCAGAAGTAACAACAGTGGCTCCAATATTATCTGATTCCTATATATTAATTCGCGTATTTAATTCTTAATATGCGCCCTCTCCCTCATGAGCCCTATGCACATACAACGGCTATTTTCGATTATGTTTAGTCCACATGTGTTATTGAAATATGAATATGATTTTATAACATACAGCTGTATACCAGTAAATCGCAATAACCGACCGCACTTCGCTTCTCGCCGCCAAGTATTTAAACGGGGCAGTCTCAAAACACTAACAACCGGAGTTGCAACGGAACGGAAACTTAGACGGGGGATTTGCCCACCGAGAAATAATTAACACACGTGTCGTGTGTGTACAGGTTGTTAGTTAGTGTACAGTTATTGTTGCACATTTAAATTTATAGTTAATAGTATCAAGCGCTACTTTATCGAAATTCATTGTTATTAAATTAGCATTCATCTAATTATTAACATTCTGCATGCAATTTATGATGATGCATACGATTTTAGACTTATATCATCGCGGACTTTATACATGTTAACCATAATGGATAGTTACGATTTTTGTGTTTGTACCGATATTTTAACATTTGTTTCTTCATTCTTCTTCATTCTTCAGTCTTCTCATTTGTTGTCTGTTAATATAAAAAAACCCGCTTGTTATTAATAGAAATATCAATGCATTTATTTTGATTTTAATCCATCACAACCAATTTTTCGATTAATTAAAGTTTTAACGAACTCGTCCCACGAGGCATGAATTTTCTGCCAAAAAATTTTCAATCTCGGATTAAACCAAAATTGTTTCCTAAATTTCTTGTGAAATCTGTACAAGCACACTACCTACAAAACTGTTAACGTTATCATACAGCTGTTACGAACGCTTTGATTATCCATCCGCGGAATGGATTAATGAAATCTAGTCGAACGTTTTCAGTACATTGAAATACAACCTGCAAAACCCGATAGTATAAGACACAGAACTCCAGACCGTTCGAGGCTTTGTCAACGTGTCATGGCTTTGTCGACTGACGTGTACTCCAGCCCTGCACGACGCTTTAGGACGTGTAGGGCTGATACCGATAAATGCTCGGTTAGGCTTTTAGAAGTTCGTAGAAAATGTCAGATAGATCTTTGGTTTCAACTACATCTCATTAACCTCATGCAAAGATAAATCACTTATATGAATTAAAAAAAGTGCCCGTTAATAGTTATAACATAATAAAGTAATGTAATAGCGCTTTTATATCAATATAAACAAAATTAAAAACAAATAGCCAACATTGTATTCTTTATAATCGAGATAAATTATTAACAGATTATAATCCAAAATCCATATTCAAACAAATTTCACATCAGCAGTAGGGCCAGTATAATGTAAACATTAAATTAATGTTTAGTTATTAATACAATACAATAATATATAATTCATGTCAAATGATACATTTGCATTCAAGCACAATATGTCAAAACAAGATACCCATAAAAACAATAATGAAGAATTAATGTAATTTTCAGATATTATGATTCCTTTATACAGATTTCAATTTATTTACTTTATTATTTGTATACTCAAACAGCAAAACAAATAAATAAATTTTAATATTAATTTGAATTTGAAAGGAAAACACAACAATGAGCTGAATTTTCGCTTCGAGGCGATATTTTCCAGGAGCAATTAGGCATAATACAATTTGACGAGTGGAAGGGATGTGGGCAACAAAATGGAAAGGGAAACAATAAATAAATATATTTCGCGGCAAATAGAAATCATTATTAAATTAATGTTATTGTTTTAATTCTATTATAGTATAATTAGAAACCTAAATATGCTTTGGTCCATTGAACATAATTCTTGTGATAATAATATAAACATATTGTATCGAAACTTTACTTTCAAGCGTTTTTAAATTAAAACTAAATTTGGGATTTATCCAACATCATCCTCTTCAAGTCGGTTGATCCATTCAGGGATCTATTTAAAAAGAAGAAATGTTGTACTACAGACGTATAATGTAGAAGAAAGTATGTAGTGATTTCGTAGAATCAAATACAAAGTTATACATATACCAAATATTTTCACCTGTTCAATGGTTTTGGCGTGATGTCGTTACAAATGGATAGCTAAGAATATCGTGTTCTCAACAAATACTTATTTCAAAATACAATAAAATGTCCAAATTCGGTCCCGTTACTTTTTTATTTAGTTAAGATTATATTCCTTTTCGACTGTACCACTATATATGCAAGTGAAGTACAAAGTTGTATAGGAAGCGCTCTAACGAATCTCGCATTGTATTCGTCTCGCGCGCTGGCGCCGGGGACTGCTCGCGTAACAACGTGGGTGGGGAGTTGATTGTTTTAAAACTCGATGTTGTTACTATTTCAAGCCGATTACAATATCACTTAATAAATACATTTATTTGTTTTTTTGAAGGGCGGACGAAACAATGAAGCCAGCTAATGTTAATTGGTATCATTGCTAGTGGACATCGACAACCAAACAGACGCTACCACTTAAGGCAAATGGTTTTTATCGAATCTGTCTTTTTTACATAAAATAAGTTAATGCGTGACCACAATCCCACCTGATGGTAAGTGGTGACAAAGTGTAAGATGTTGAGCGCAGTAACTAGTAAAAGCCTACTCACTCTCTTCTTGAGGACTCCCGTATCATATATAGTCGGGAACACCGACGTGCGCAAGCTATACCAGACCATTGCAATGACGATTGATGAAGCAAATCGCGTCGTCCGCACAAGCGGGCTGTTCACGACATAAGGATGGTTACTCGCCGTACTTCGGATTGTTCGATGGAGGATTTCTCACAAAAAGTGAAAACAATCAGATGGCAGTAACGAAATTTAAAAATTCATCGGTCGCTCGCTCGATTTCAAGAAAAATAGTCCTTAAGTCATAAGCAATGGAATAGAGTTTGTCAATGAGCTTAATTCCAACCATCAAGAACTTCTTTCTTTGTAAACGTCTAGCGGCCATCATTAACTTCATTTGGCTATACCGGTTCTGGAGATTATCTTTCTCACATACACAAACTCGAAAAATTCGCGCTCTCTTTATAATTATAATATAGATATTAGAAAATGCTTCAGGCTGCCAATTTATCGTTCAGGCGAGTTTGATTGAAAAGGGTCTCGTGGTGCAGCCTGCTAAACATCGGATTAAGGTATGGCGAACGTCCCGTTCTGTTGGAGATCGCTGGTCTCTATGCCACCCTGTTTAATCGGACGGTACCCGTGCGTGGTGCGAGATTTATTTACCCGTCTAGCCAGGTACCACCCTCCTTCTAGAATCAACAGTGAAATGATTTTGTAAATGATGAGCCAGTAATAAGCAGGTTTCACGCTTCCTTCTTATTCGTTAACACATCGTTGATGATTTCATAGTGTAAATAAATAAATTAAAACAGGCATTAGTGTAAATCCCTCTTAAATACAAGTAATGATAATAGGTACTTCAAGACTTTTAGCAAAAATGGATTGAGAAATTTTACCACCAGTAATTTTTGACGGGGTCACAATCCCTTATTGTGATACTTTTAAAAATTTAAGCTTGGTTACAGATCGTTCATTGTCTTGGGACCCGCAGATTGAATCAGTCAGTAATAAACTGTTTGCGTCCATGGGTTCGCTTCGTAGACTCAAGAACTTTCTCCCCACTACTACTAAAATTGCACTCCCTCATTCCTTACTTCTTCCTATCCTTCACTATGCCGATATATGCTATCTAGATATAACTGAGGAGCAACTAAACAAACTTGAGCGTCTCTAAATATTTGCATAAGATTTATATTTGGCCTCCGCAAATATGACCATATCTCTGAATATTGCAACATACTTAAGTGGTTCCCAAATTGCCACCGCCAGAATGCATATATACTTTATACTTTACGCTGTTCAATCTATTCGCACCATGTTATTAAAGAACGTTTTAAATTTACCTTCTAGACCCATGATCGCTTTCCTCGTTCCTCTAATAACCTTTCCCTCTTCATTCATATTAATTTTGCCTCTTTTTACTCTAGATCCTTTACCACCATCACTGTTCGTCTTTGGATATATCTTCCCTTTAAAATACGTTGTGCTCACTCACTTTTTAGTTTCAAAAAACAAGTTAAAGAATTTTATCTCGCTACGTGAAACCTTTCCTCTTTAATCAATATTGCTTCTGTTATCACCTAATTTTTGTCATCACTTTACTTTTCAAAGTTGTAATCTTCCTTTGCTCATTATTGTGCATTGCTACCCCATGCTCCACAGAAAGGCTGCCTGGAAGAAATCGCTACCTTAGCGATAAGGTCGCCCTTTGTATACGTTTTACTTTTAGTTTTATTGTATTGCATTTATATACCGCATTATTCATATTCATATTCGAATGCATATATGATTTGTAAAGTTTTATATAAACATACTTTTGTACTAGTAAAAATAACAAGATTGTAAGAAAAATAAGTCCCAATAAAGTCGAGGCAAATTAATTTAAAGTATGTAACAAGCTCTCCGAGTCGCGGTACAAAGCCGGTCGCGAGTAACGACAGCAAAAACGTACAACGAGATAAAACAAACTACAAATTTTGCTTCTCACAATGCCCTTCGCTATCACAATATGCTTTATTTATTTACACAACATTGGCACTGTCATTGACTCTCGTGGCAATTATTTGACTTCTTGTTATACCGTGGGTATTATTATCTATCCTTGTTTAACGATCCGGTCAGCTGCAGATTTGAAATCTATTTTTATGTTAGGTAATAGAAAATTGTTCAGTGTTGAAAATTAATTTCAGGCTAACATGAATTTTATTTCGCCGCAGTTATTTCAATAACATCACAGACCTAGCGCGCTGCTCTAGTTAAATCGATGGAGTATCAGATTTGTATTGTAGGCACTCCGATAACATCTCAACATGGGCCGTAAGCCCACGAGTCAACATACTCGATGCACTGTAATAACCATAACGATGATCAATCCGATGAAATGGGGAACTGTCGTGTAATCCCCGCGCTGCGGCGGCCGCTCGCCGTGGCAGCGCGCACCGATCACACACTACGGTACGTGTTCAACAAACATATAGGTAATTGCCTAGATTACACTAGCTACATAGAAACGTTCATTTAGTAGGTGCTGTGCTATTTTGCATATGGTCAGCAAGAACGGCAAATGAACACGAAATCCATTTGTTATTAGATGGGTAGGTGTTGTATCCTGTATGTATGTCTGCCTGTATCCGAACTCGGATATGCGGTTGTGTTTGAGGTCGTTAGAAAAAGCAATTAATATCGAACAGGGCTGCATCCTCGAACCTCATTCAGATCCACTGACAGCACTACATGAGCTTTCTTTTTTATAATGGATTCATTTTTGGTTTAAATTTTTTAATTTTAATTATAATTTTAATGTTCACACATTCACACCCCCGCACTAAGATTCCCTGTGTACAGTTGGCATATGCAATACTAATGATACACGAATAAAACATCACAAACACTCATAAGCCGAGAACGAATATTTATATGTCATATAAATGTGTGTCCCAAGTATCGAACCTGAGGTCCTCGGTCAACAAGCGTGGTTATTACCAACTGAGTTCTGGCTTCGTCAAAAATACTTATATATATAAATTTAATGCATCTCCCTTGTAATTATCGCTGGTGTCAAAACCATTCAACCGAAACACAACTTTGGAAATAACCAGCTGCTGTTAATTCCATCAGGTTAGAACATATTACAATAACGTATAAGGTAAGGTATTAGAAAATATTAGAATGTTATATGTAATATATTTCTTTCATGTTCATATCTGCACCTCCGTCACAAAACCTTGTCAAAAAGTTGTCGAATCAAAAACGTTTATATATTGCATAATTACGTTTATAATTTATACCCATATCAACAAATTTGAATTAATTTTGTTTAAAGTAATGTCATGCCCGATTCATGCACTGAATATCCAATAAAACCCTAAATAAGTTCCATCGCGACAATACAACGAAAATTATTAGAAATCACTAATAAAATCGTAAAATGATCGATACTAACTTCTCCTATTCATTGAGAAGACTAAAAGCGTATTCTATACTCTCTGCGCATTAATGCAGGGGTCAGTGGTTACCGGGGACAGCTCTCGAGGCACAGCAGGCCTCCAATAGGACAACTTCTGCTCTCTCTCTATTACAATAACAGAATGCTTAACTCTGCCTCCAGACTAGGAGGGCGCTTAATGAATTTTGCCTCCAGCGGTCACCAACTCTCGACCGCGACCGAAGTTATTTAACTCATTCGACCACTTAGGATGAACACTAGAGGACGGACTACGACTGCTTTGCAATAATACTTATAATATTACCTACAGGATATTGTCATTTCAGAAAAAAAGCCGCAGAATGAGCTATAATGAAACAGATATAAAATATGGAGGCGAGTACACAATTACCTCAGTCTAGAGTCAATATATGATTCAAGGGATAGTTGTTAGTAAAGTTCACACTGTATGTGGTCTGCGAAACAATCCCTGCTAATTGACGTACGTTACACCCACGCATAACTTACCCGTAAGATCAGAACATAGAATAAGGATTGCCTTAATTACGCTGTAGGATGCAAGAATACGATATACGGAATTGCGGTTCTAGAGATATTTTCTATAGTTATTTAACGTTAACACTCCACACTATAAGTTCAAATAATTCCTCGTGACCTGCGTCTTTGTTTTCTATGCGAGTAAATTTACTCACTTAGATTTAACTCAGGGATATTTGTCAACCAACAAATGCCCGTGGAAAGTAACAGGTCAAATCCATCAATCATATCATATTTTGAACCTGCGTAATGAGTTACAAACCCCCAGTCAAAGCAAATCCTGATTTATGTTTGACCAGTTTAAATGTAACTATAAATTTATTGCAAGCATTACGTTTTGTTAAACGTACCTGTGTTATCCAAACAAAAGCAAGCTTATTGTCTAATGTGAAAAGCTTAGTAAACACAAATTCACAAATTAATTTACAATGTCGATTAAAATATGTTAGGCGACCCTTTTTCGCCGATTTTCAATAAAGGGAAGTGAAAACTGGGCAATAATAATTAATTTTTATTTGGCGCCAAAGCGGGGTGGCCAGCGCTGAGCGCTTGGAGTGTTGCCAGGTGGGGGATTCCAACTGAATTTTTAATGGTGGCAACATTAAGCGATCGAGTTCGCGCGTTTCGTGATACCGTTGAAATTGTAAAATTTTATTCGAGCCTGTTGCAGCTATTGTTTCGTATCGTTGGGTTTGTTTAATGTTACAAAAGATGGCGGACATACATTATTACACGTTTTTACGATTTTTATTTCCCGTATACCGCTCAAGGGCTCTAGGTGTAACGGTTTTGCTTTTTAAATTGAATGTAAAAGGTTTGTTATATATTTTTTTGTGTTCGTCAATCTTTATTGCGAATGTTTCAATGTTTAATTTCTTTTGTTGGCATAATAGAGCTTTTGATCACCCGCTACGGTTGTATAAAATTAAAATCCTTGGTTGTCGAATTTTCTTTTTATAATTAACTGAGCAGTTTGAAATTGCTCTATAAGTTTGAAATTACTCTAGAAAACTGTGCGACCGGATTACCAAGTAGAACTATCTATCCGATAAAATAAACTGACTGATATGCTAAGGTTATTAAATAAAAGTATTTTAATTGTTATAAAATAAGTAATAAAACCTAACAACCACCACCAAAACCACATAAAAACCGTCCTCAAATTTCCTTCACATAAAAGTTTTACCTACTCTCACTCTTTCAGTGTTCATGCGGTGAGGCTTTGGAATTCGCTCCCGCCCAACATAGGGAACTCAAAAACAATTTCTGTTTTCAAGATGAGAATAACGGAATATTATGTGTCACTACCAGAGCAAATATAGTTTTATAAATATGATTCTTATATTTCTTCTATTTTTATGTAATGTTAAGGTATTTTAATCATATTATATGTATTATATATTTGTAAGTATACAAGTTATATATATATATACTTATGCATTTATTTACTATTTTGTGCAGATTTATTGGTATATGTGTATGTCTGCATGCTTAATCTACCTCTTGATGTGAAGTCGCCAGTCACAGGGTTATTGGAGAAAATTTCTTAATAATTAAGCAGAACCTTTGTAAATTTTTAAGATTACACTTTGCAAAGTATGTGAGTACACGAATTATTAAATAAGTAAACAAAATCCATGCGATCCTCAAGACAAAGTGGCCCTGTTTGTAATACAATGAAGACATAGTCTCAAATTACTTGCTATAATATAATGGTGTCAAAGTTTAAGTCAATCAGTGAAACTGAATTTGAAACGAACTGCACAAAGTTTATCAACTTCCTCATAAATATCGTAATAATGTATTGCTCTAATACCTTTTATTTTGAGACGAGACCTAAAGTCAGCAATGACACTATTTAAGAATTTCTATCAATCAGCGATCACCACGAACTTAACGACTACATTTATTAATTATTGTTGTTAGTTGTTGACAGAAAATAAATATACACTGCATATTGTTATCTATACTAATATTGTAAAGAATGAGTGCGAATTTTGTAAGTTTGTATGTATGCGGGGTATAATTTCTAGAATTAGAGCATTTATTTAAAAAAATATTTTTCCATTTTAAAGGTATGGACATAGACTATATATCTTGCATATAAAGTTAAAATAATGATGTTGTTCACTTCATTTTATATTATTTAGAGATTAGTTTGGATCATACCTACGTAATAATATATCTTATATTTAGTAGATACGTTTTTCAGCCCAAACGAAATCCGTGTATTATTTATTACTTCTAGCGACATCTCATATTATTAAGATGAAGTAAATTTCTAAGCAAAGCCAACCTTAAGTTAACAGTTCCACATACGAAACATAGATGGCTCTGCTAGTAAATAAAAATTTTCTCTTTAAATTTTGTACTATTTTCACACTTGTAATTTATATTTTAATTCTATATTCTAATTATATTTCATGACTCGTGTATAATATTTAAAATAAAATTCGTTTTTACTAATATTCAAAGATATTTTATACATAATTCCCTATACACTGTTTTGTTGAAAACCACCATCAAGTGAAAGACCACTACTCCATAAGTAGGTAGTACTAATGGGCTCGTTCGCTAACATTACGAAGTATTTTGCCACCGATATGACCTAATGCTTTCATCGAATCACTGCAACTTAACAATAATTTATCGCTATCTAATAATAAACATACTCTCTTTACTCGGTCAACGTTCGACCTATTTAACCTAGCCAGTCGTTCTCAACTGATTAACTATTTATTTATTTAAAATCATGTTACAAAAAAAAACTTGATCCTCACATAAACAACAGAATGCCTTTTTTTTCACAGTAGCATAGCAGTAACAAAGGTCTTTAATTTTAAAATATTTGTTAAAGACGTTTCAATTTGAGTGTAGGAGGAAAACTTCTAAAACCAGGTAATTATGAATGGCAAATTAAGTAGTATTGGACAGATATTTTAGAACCTACATCCATGACACAGTTACAACGACTTCAAATATACCGTTTGTTAAATGAATGACTGACATATAAAATCACGATTTTGACTGCATTAGCTGTAAGCACTAAAAGGAGATGACTTGTGCATTTTTTGCACAATACTTACAATGCTGCGTGATTCATGTTTGGGAGGCAAGCGGCAAACGTGCAAAAAATAAAATAAAATAGAACTGGCATAGGACGCGGATTAAAAAAAAATTGTCTGTCTGTGTGTGTATATGTTTTCCAACATGGTGGTGATGTATGATGTGTAATGAGTCTATGTATGAATAATTAATTGGATTTTAGAGCTGTAATAAAATAATACTTACAAGGAGAGTGTTAATTTATTTATTTCTAATTTGTAGATTTGCATAAGGTCGTGTTTTTCAATTGATGGAAATGAATGGGTCTGATCCGAAGATAAATAGCAGTAGGTTTCGCTAATCAATGAAAACGAATTGGTAATGTATTCACACTGCTATTGCTAGCTGACTGAGATTGATATATATATATGCTATGTGAAAGCTGCCACTTTTCGACATACGAAATTCGTTTAGTATTATATAGAAAATCATATTTTGACATATGATTTAACACTTTAGTGTCTTTTGTCCAAGTATTATTTAAATACAAACTGTTTTATGTAATCAACCTTAAGTGCTTTATATCTTTTTATACTATTACGTTAATTATTGACATACAAAAACTTAATTATACTATATAGTTAGATAATTAAATAAGCAAACCAGGCAATATTACGAATTTATTTTTTAGTAAATATTGAAAATGAAATTTGAGTACTGATAATGAAATTTACTTTCATTACATACTTATATTTATAATTTCACATACATGTTTATATATTACGTTCACTAGTGAATAACCGAAATAACTTTTAATATTTTGACCTATGTAGATGGTTAGGACAATAAACTATTGTATAAACACAAGCACAACACACCAGCGTTTTACGTAAAATGTGTAAGCTGCCTATTATGTGAATTTTAATTTTAATATTTGAGGAGATTCTGTTTTGACTCGGTCGAAGTTATTTGTACGTGGGTTCCACTAAAACATTCAGTCAGTTCACTATGTTATCTTTTTGGACATCTTACCTTTCCAATACCCGACTCCACTTATGGATACAGTTATTCATCAAACAAAAAGATAACTAAACAGTTGGCAACATCTGCTTCGTTCGCGACCTTTGCGCGCGCGGCGGCCAGTAATTCCATAATTCCAACCGCGTCGCGCGCATCCCGCGAACTAACGCGGTTCCGTTTCCCAAATAAATATATTTTTAACTATCGGCAAATGACTATGAAGAGTCATGAAAAACTGAATTAACTGTAAAGATCTACTTTTCAGATATTTATTATTATAAATTATTTTGCTGTAGTATCATAAAATTAAAAAAAAATACCGAACCGATTGCTTTTTTAATTCTGAGAAACAAATAAGAAAGAAAATTATTTATCTGGTCTCTACGAATAAATCCACCGATAATTCACCTATAGCCGCCATTAAGCGTTTTCCCGCGCAAATCTTTCTTCGCCTAAAGTGTTTTTATTGTCGTTGAGATAATTTATGTTATGAGAATCGTGCATGGATTTGTTTTATAACCATTATCAGACAAAATGATATTGCTAATAGCGTTACTTCTAGTACCGGTGAATGCACATTTCTTTGAAACGCCGCACAATATAACTAGGTAAGTTTAATTGTTAATATTGAACAAAAAACTACACAAAATAAAACTGCGTTTAGTTCTGAGATCCGACGTTCTTAACACCAAACACCTACGATGTTTTTTGTTATTGTATCCTACAATTTTTTTTATGTATTTTACCCAAAGTTTATCCATCTGTCACTAACCACCGCCACCCACCCCCACGCCTGCAGATGGTAGAAATGGTTAAATTGTATTGGTGTGTGAATCAGGCGAATGTGGCGATGTGCCCCGAACGAAAGTTCAAAGATTTGAATTGTCACTGCAGGTGTTATTGGGGTTCACGTTCATTACTTTGTTTACAATCAATCAATAAAATAATTATCGTAATACGTAGAGATGCCTTTTTTGCTAATTTCTTTAATTAAGTAAAAACTGTTTACAACAACATTTCTCATCAACTTTATATAATTCACCGTGTAAAATAAAAATAATGTACCATCTTACAATTACAATATATGTATAACAAGGTTTTAATTACTTTCTCATGAATCCATAAGTGGCCCACTACAGGGAACGGGTCCCTTCTCATAATTGAAGAGGGCTGAAGTCATGTCCACTACGCAGCTCCATGCGGATTGTTAGAATACCATTGTTTTAATTCATACCTACCTTGATTGTTTATCGTTTATGGTATTATTTGGAACTACCCTCACAACTTACCTTCGTTTCGGATACCAAAACTTACGTCTTACATTTTTAAATAACATCCTTATCGCGTAAAATGTTAAGAAATTTTTGACCTGCGTTTGGTAATCTTCAAGTTTAGCGCTGTTAATTTTCCCATTTCTATTAGTTAGAAATACATTCATTCACAGCAATTTATGGGAATATATTATATGCTTAGGGTGGGTACTACGTGTCATTTCGTAGATGACATATCAAGGTTAAGTAGTTTCGATGTGACGCTGTAACAGACAGAGACACAATTGAACACCAAAAAATAAGCTTTGGCTTCTATATGGATGTCAAAAATACATTGTTGAAAAAAACCGTGCAGATTTGACCCGAGATGAAATAGTATCGTCACTTTATTTAACATGAGATCTGAAAATACTGTCTTCTATTTTATTTTTCTATCCATATTTTGGTTTTATATAATCTCATCGTTACGATATGTAGCATTGAAACAATATTTATATGAGTAGCCGACGAACCGTATGACAGTACGTGGTCACTGCCGCCGATGTAGGTAATTCAACACCGAAAACATCACCGATGCATTGCCGGCAACGTTAATTATTCTCCGACATTGCAATCATTATATACAAACGATTGATTCCAGAGAGAAAATGGTAGCTTGCAAGACACGTATATAATGATCCCTTTAGGCGCGAGCATCACCAAGATTAAACTAAGTTATATAAAGCCCAGGAACCTTCAACGGGAAGTACCGTTCGTTGTAGTCTCGTCCGTTGTTCAGTAGGGCGCACCACTAGCAAGGTTGGTTTGAACTTACAGATGAATGAAGCCTCTTTCACCCGATTGTTGAAACTTCACACGGAGGCGAAAATTAAAAATATCAATTCAATAATACATATGTTTAATTTTAGGAATGTTAAAATTCAGACTTAGGTTAAGGCACGAATTGCGTGTTAGGGTGTATTTTACACGTCTGTAATTTGTAAAACTTCTATGGCCAATATTTATAAGAAGTCCTTATCAAGTGGTTATAAAAGCTACCGAACGGATGCCGTCAATTTTCCCAGAACGAGATACAAAAACATAACAATACGGAGTACACGGTGTTCATTTACCATGACAAGAATTGAATGGCATCACTGATTTCAGCATTGAGCATTAAGTAGACCGGATATCACACAACACGGCAATTAAGCTTGTTTACACAGTAAAATCTGTCTGGGTGCTGGGCTGTTGGTTAAAAGTGGCAATAGTCTGTACCTAATACCAGCAGAAACATAAGATTTCACAGCTCTGTATAACGGGCACATTTATATAAAACAGAAACTGTTACTGCGGATACACCTTACGAATATAATCAATATTTAAACATTGAAGGTTTCATAGCCCGCCGATTAGTGTCAAACAAAACTCATGAAAGAACTACGTAACGCAGGCATAGAACATTGAAGTGGCAATCTTCAATCTGTATATCACCTAGTTAATTCAATTCCGAAGTCCATTTCGTTTACTGACTTAACAAAAAGCCAGTAACTAAAACTCGATGTGCATTTTCGTGCTTCAGAGTACACGCTCGGCCGGCCATCTCGATCGATGTACGATGTAGTGGTCAAGTCTTGACTCGTTAACGTAAATGATATAATAACAGTGTTTTTACCAAGCTATTGTTCATTCGCGGAAACAATTACTACTGTACTAATACCTGTTCTTTTTGCCCTTGTATCTTTGTATCGAGGCAGTTTACATCTTTATTGAGGGTCTATAACCGGTGGAACCTTTACATGATTTCAATAAACACTAGATATTAATACACCGAAGCAATTTTCGCGTTTTCGCTTAAATGGTGTAGATGACCTCACGCTATGAAACATTATAAGCATCAAAAGTAGATAAGCATTATCATAGTAACTGGTTTTAAAATTGGTATTAATTATGGTTGTAAGTTAGGCATTATGGGTAGAAGTTTATGCTGTACTAACTTTAATTAACAAAAGGTTCAGGATAGACAGATGATCTTAAAATTATTTTGACCGAACATTTAAAAACAATATTAATTGCCAGTAGCTAAAGTAAACTTCCTTCTTTCCCAGCACAAGTCCATGTACAGATCGAAACCACTTGTTCCTTGCACCGGGCGTGCTGACAGCAGGCGGGACCAGCAGGGCATGCGTCTCCAGGTTCTACCCTGAGGGACCAGCACGGATGCTGCTGAGTCTACAAACGAAGGACGGACAAGTCACCACAGCTACGCGTGATTTACCACCGGGTTTGGTCTTCTACATCTTCATTACAATCCATTGCATTTATTACAATCCACAACTGTCTTACTGCCGAGCTCACGTCTCCTCGTATGATGAGAGCGATTAGGGCCATAATCCCTTGATAGCAATCATTGGCAGACTTTACAAATCTTTGAAAACACTATGAAGGATGGTGTATCGAGTTTCTTCACGATGTTTTTCTTGGGAAATGATAATTAATGTGATATGTTCATGGTGCATGTTAATTCAAACTAGAGTCTCCCGCGCTATAAACCAACGTTCAAACCACTAGGCTCCCAGTATTGTTATTAAAACGTTAGAATCCGTTATGTTCCATAATTTAACATCTTTCAGCTATCAGCCTTTACAGACTTTTGAAAATAATATTGAAAAATCTAAAGCATTCTGGATTTTTTTCGGGGATTTCCTTCATCCAATCCGCACAACCCAATAGCGCAGTTGGTAATATTCAGCTAATTTCCGGTGTCAGCTTTAGTCATTTGAAAATCAAATATGAAACTTTATTTTGGATTCCTCATGCATTTGCAAAGTTTCGAAATATTTCCGTACACTGCAAAATACACGTAGATGGTGTTTTTCGCAGGTACATACATAGACAATGTGAAACATTTCAACAATCTGATTATGATATTGTTATGTAAAGAATATTTCTAGAATAAAATAAGAGTAAACAGTAATTTTATTGTGTGTACCAAATAAATAAATAAAAGAGGACTAAACACTAGACGGGTCTCACGGTGGTAAGTAGAGTCTGCTGCCAACGCATGCCTGTGACACCCAGGGATGGCATCGGCGCATTATCAGCCAAAATATAATCGAAGAAACCCCTTGTCTACTAGCTCTACAACCCTGCCACCACTATCATCTGTAATGGTTAATAATCTACAAAGAGGGTGGTAGCTAGCCAGGTAGGGTTAGTGACCCTACGACGTGTACGTGCACGTGCAGCATTTAGCTACCTCCAGCGGTACGGAACTAACCTAGCTTCGTCCGTGGTTCGACAGGGCGCACCACAAACAGGGAGGTTGATTTGACCACAAGAATGGAGCGCCTAACTTCCCTTTGCATCTTACAAAAACAATATCATTTCAGGAGACGGAGGCTGCCTTGATATTAATGTGCCTCAGAAGCCGAACACTAAAGCAGAGTTAAATGTAAATCTAAGGTAAGCATTTTGATGATTCCAGGAAGCTTTGTAATCAATAAAAAAACAAACAATCAAGTGAATATCAGACGTCTCTGCTGCATCAGTATATGGACTCGATCCACCAAATTCTCTTCTTAGTCTGTCCCTAGGAACTTTAATTAGTGAAGTGTCACAAATAAAATTTCATTCGCTTAAGTGAAGGAAAACATCGTGACTGGGAGTTCACCAGAAATGTTCTCAAAGGTATCTCATTGCGAGAGGAGTTGACCCGAGCCCGGCAGTGGGACAAAATGGGTTGCAATGCTGATAATGATGGCGACGTTAATGCAGTACCACAAATATATATTATTTTAATATTATTTGTATTATGTGACAACCCTGCCTTATGACGGAAGGCCAGGTGGGATGACCCTACTCCAGATAGATATTCTATACTCGAATGCGATGAGTTTTAGTCCTCGGGCGTTGAACAATCACTATGGGCCTTGGTTGTATTCTACTCCTCGCGCCATCCACAACGGCTACACGATCTAACACTGGAGTGGATATCGCCGTATGCCGCTATAGGTACCCCGAAGCTGATTGCGTGTGGAGCGGGCGGCTGTCGCTGCGCATCGCCGGCGGCAAGGTGGTGGTCATTCACACGGAGCGCGCGCGCTACCGTCCCGGCGACGTCGTCATGGTCCGTGCTATCGTACTCAAAGCGGATCTCACTCCGGCCCACGGGAACGTGAGTGATAAGAATTTACTTTGCCGTACCGAGTTAATGCATTTTAACGCATGCGCCTATAAACGGACAGGACGGCCAACTGATAGTGAGTTATCACCGGAATCCGTGGACACCTGTAACACCAAATGCATCATTGTGTTAAGAATTGATTGGCCATATGGGGTGGCCTAGAATACTCCCTCCAATCCCATGCTAGCAGAACAGGGTGTCGTAAGAGGCGACAGAAGCCAACCTGCTTGGTGGTGGGGCTTCGCGTAAGGATTATATTATCGGTATTATTATTAGTGGTATTATTATCTTTCCGCGATGCCTGCCTGGCCAGCTACCACCATCCTGCTTGAGTCAGCCGCCAAACGACTCGTGTGCGTGCTGCCTAGGCAACGACAGGTTGGTAGAGTTTATAAACTTTTGAAAAGATTATGGACAAACTAAGATAACAACCATAATTCTGTAAAATATTTTAGCTTTCAATTAATTTTTAATTTAAAATTTTTCGATCCATATTGAAAGGTTTACAGGGAGAACATGTTCTTTACTACGACTGTCGTTTACATTAATACTTATAAGTAGAAAATTTCTCTTTAGATAACACAAATTACATTGAATTACAAATCTGATCGCCTGTCAATCCTCATGCTTCGTTATGTTTACTTCATCAAACCAATTTGAATATCCGAAATGCTGACTAATCGAACAGATTGTATGTCTTGTTCGTACATGTATAATATGTCATAATAAACAAGTATTTGCATACGACGCGAGGTGCCTCCGAACTGTGTCACTGTTCCAACCCGCTTATGTGTAGCGACACGTTTTACTATTAAGGCATTTCACTTAGTTATACTCAAATCGTGTACGAAATTTAACTTTAACTCACTTCACATTATCCGATCGAGAATCTATTGGGGAACCGCGTTGTAATTCTGTAATATCACGCATCAAACTCACACCTGATTACGTTCTAAAATCATTGCAATATATTGAAGTCGTATCATGTATGTATGTATATCTAACCGCGGTATTACATGAAGTTTGGGACTCGCAGGCAGAATAAAGGCCCCAATAGAAATTGTCCCACTATATTTTTTAGTCGCACGAGGTAACTTTGCAACAATCAAATATATTATATATGTGAACATTTACTAAATGTAATTATACATACTTACGTTTATGTAATTATATATACTATATACTTACGTTTACACCCAACCATACCGCTAAATAAATAAACAAACAAAATTAAATTAATGATATTATGACAAGTAAGGTATACGAATTAAGTACTCACAGCAAAATAAAGTTTTGGAAAACGATACCCCAGCGTTTAACTACTTAACAAACGTGAGAATTTTATTGAGTTATGATATACGTTACTCACAGCTCGAGTCAGTTTTAGCCGGTGAACCGAGCCACGTGGGTCAATTTCATGAGGGCTTCGATGCTTTGGAGGGTTCCTTTTCACAATTTTACAATTATACTTTATATTTATTTTACCGTCATTCATAAAGACTACAACATGCATTTTTTGGAGTTATTTTATATACCTGTTGAATAACACGCGCAAACTACTAACCACACAGCGCTACAGAAATCACTAAACATTGTTAAACTTGCCATGGACTATCTGTAACGAGCTTGATAAACAATGTCTTCAGTGATTGGTGTAGATAACTGTTGCAGTAACTAAGTATATTTCTAATTTATACTAGAACTAGAGAAACCTTGAACCTTGTTGAACCCCTGATAAATTGGGTATAATTGTTTCAGATTTGGGGAGGTACCTACTCTTGATAAATTAAAGACTGTTCTTCAAGTGAAGTGGTAGGCGGTCAGTAGTTTTAAATACGTAGATAGTGTTTGAACATTTGTGTTGAAGCCAAAAACCAACAACAGACGTAGATTCTGCCTCAGGGCTGACACAGACGATCCTACACACACAGAGACTAATTACTCATGTGGTAGAGAAATGTAGTTTCCCTGTACATATCTTTTTTAATTCTTCTATAGTCTGTATAGAATGGGAGTGCTTAATATCCGCTGTCAAGTTCCGTCACCGCTTATCCTCACATCCATAAACCAGGTTTCATCCATGTAGGGTAGTTCGCGTTCGTGTACAGCATGGTTTTCATAACACTTTCTACCTCATACATATAGACCGCGGAATGAACTTACCATTCTCGTATTGCAGCTCCTACGGTACTGTGATATGGGCCTAATTCGTTTCCGTCTCGGCTGGCAATTGATAGCGTTGATTACTTACCATCAGATAACAAAAAAAAAACACCGTCATTTCTGAAAACTTATTGTACATTGGATTAATAACGGGCAAGCGAAATTTCGCAGTACGAAACAGAAAAAAATAAGCTGCGGTGACTCATTGAAAAGCATTTATTTCCTAGAGACATGGAAATCATTTTAGATACAATGTATGGTGCGACTATGGTTTTATAAAATAAAATAAAAACTATGAGCATGCGTGGTGGATCCCAATCAATGAACCATATACTTACATCTCGTAATAAGAGACACAAACGAGCAGGGAAACTCATTTGTGCTGGAGAAAGTACCCAAAACTTTTATCAACACAGTCTAAATTCAAAGTGTCTCAAAACTTTTCATCTAAGTAGGAATATACGATTCTACCAACGGGAAGAATCCAATTAAAGAGGACATGATGTTGATAAATCAATCAACGTAGTTTCCATTCCATCAATCTTTATTAGAATCATTTAACGAGACAACAAATACGAAACAAGTTTGCAGGACAATGGTCATGCATCAAGCGACGCGTACATCACTGTCGACTGCGTTTAGAATGATTGCCGGAGAGAGTAGAGTGCTCTTTAACATTTTTAAAAAACGACGAAGTTCTCAATTCGAAGTTTTTTCGGTCATGTTAACATGTTTCGGTCACACTGTCTTGTCACCACAGCCTCAGACGACAACTTTTCCATGCGATTGACAAACGAAGCCCGAGAGACAGCATTCTGGGAACTCTTAGCACAATTTTGTGAAGAGTTTTAAAGGTAAGCAACTAAGTAAACTTATACTCACCATCCACGCAATAATTATATACACTCTTATAATGTTATTTTGTCATGTGATACCCCTGTCAAAATGATGCAATGTCTATAAAGTGACAATCGACTTTCCTTTCGACATCAAAAGCTATGGACCACTGCATACAAAGTTTTAGGTCTTTCTGGTCATTTCTTGTAAATAGTCGTTGGTCTTCATAATTATAAAATATAATTGTATATGACAAAAGCTTTTTATTTGTTACTTAACTAACTTTAAACCCTATAGAAAAATTGTATGGTGCTTAAAATACAAAAATTATCATGAAATAATTAAGAAAAATATTTTAAAATAAATATTCTACTTATCCTTAAGAACTGAGAAGCCCAGTATCCAAGCTAAAATGGCGATGCAACTAAAACTTGATAGAGTATAGGTATTTTGACATTAAATATGACGAAATAACTTGATTGAAGTAACTAAGCGCCTACATATGTGTAGGGGATATGCGTATGATATCTTTATGAATACTCAATCGTTGCAATTACCGATATATATAACGAAAGTAATTGAAACATTTCACAATTTTACAGGCTTCAAAATAGAAAAATTAATGTATTCTGAAGCTTCCGGGACAAATAGCTGATAAGTTTTCAATGTTTATGAAAAATATGTCTACTTAAGTCCACCGTCAGTTCTTTAAACTATCTTATCGCAAAGTTGCCACGTCGAATTATTTCGTTAATTGCAACTCTTTGTCGTTAACTGACTATTTGTTCTAAAAATGATACCCATTTAGTACATTGCCCCGAACGATGTATGAGAAGATCCCGTACAGATCCAGATGTTCTAAGGGTACGAAAAATATACGTCCGTTGACGGTTATGTCGATAATCAAAACCCCCTATCGAGAGACACGGCCACAACGTCGGTTATCATACCGGTTTTTAAGTGTGTTATGGGAACCGCACTTCGAGAACAGTTACTTGATTTGGTCGTGACACGCGAAAATGCGACCTTGTTCCGCCGCGAGCCGGACGAACTTGTCTGATAGATTTGAAATTAGCGAGTCATTATCTGTACATAATAGATATGAACACGAAGTGTAATGCGTTTAGCCATTTACATGTGAACTAAGTCAATGGAGAGCTTTTTCGATACGATCAAATAACATATTCTGATTTAAGAGCTGGGCCCTTGTCAGCACAGCTGATGAAGCTCTCTCCACTTTGGTCACTTTTTCTGTCCAGCTTATCTTTTCCATCCTCGTCCAACACAACATTTCAATATCTCAAGGGTTTTTCTATCCCTTTGTGTCATAGTCCACGTCTCACACTCGTACGCCTCCACACATGTTGTTATGAAAGTTTTCTTTAAGTTTGTAGATATTTTTGAAGTGAAAATTTATATTTTGTTATTAAATGCTTGCTTTGCTATGGCAATTCTAGTTTTGATCTTTACTCTAGTTTTCCTTCAAAACGTAAAACTCTCACCTTCGAAATAGCTAATTAGTATTCTTAAGATGACTAGATCATAAGAATCCTTAAAAAAATCCTAGTACAAGGTTGTGAATGGTGCAATTCTTTACATATTTCAATATATTAAATCAAAATCCGGGAGACTAGTAATCGAAGCATCTGATGGTAACTGACTACCACCGCACGTGGGCACACGTCGTATTCGGCGCGGCACAAATGATTAACTGCCTCTCCAAGACTGGAATCGAAATGTTTTAAAAATGTTTCACGGTTTACAAAAGAAGGAGGTAGCTAGCCAATAGTTAGGTAATCTTACCGCATAACACGAGAACTGCCGGGATCAACGACCCCCGCCGTGGAATACCGTGGTAAAATATGTGTTTAGTTAAATAAACCTATACAATGTTGAACTGAACTCGGCGAACAGAAACGACAACCACTATTAAATTCACACGGGAATGTTGTCAATTGAGAAGCGATTTCCAATGAAAGAACCGTTCATAATTGAACTCGGGAATTGCACCCGAGTTCACAATGCCGTGGCGCGGACGCTGTCCGGAGTAGAGTGGCCATGCGCTTGGAGGTTATCAGGATACTCTTAATTAGCTATGTCCCACTGGGTACTCTTAAGTAGATTCTGTATACGGTTTGAGTGTGAAGGTTTACCGCTAAATATGCTATGCAATGGAATTAAATTTGAAATTAAAGTCCACACCATACATTTATTATAATTTGGTAATTTAAAAGAGACGTCACTTTTGGTTTAATGGAGGTGATCAAAGTTACTCGGTCACAGCGAAAAAGCGAGTTATATGAGATTTTAATCCCTTTTGCCAGTCTTTCTGACCATACGGAAAGTCCTGACACGTTTTTTAAAATATATCGTTGCTTCCTCAACGCAATATTAGACGGACTCATCTCAAAGAGACCATTCCAATTAAAAAATTAAGGCTTTATTTAAATTATTTCTAATAATTTGTGAAACCTACTTTCTTGTGAATTTTCAGTAATCTCAATTTTATTGAGACCAACAATAAATAAAGCCACCTAGAGGTAATATGGATTACGCGCTGCGTAAAACACAAGTATTTATGCCGTTTGTGGAAAAAATACAATCCATCGTGCTTACGTATTTAATAATTTAGGAAACATTATTGAAATTATCTCTATATAAACTCCGACTTAACTATGGCAGCAATATTAAAAAGTTAACAAGACACACAAGATACGTATGGAGCTGGTCCGATTGTGTCCTTAACTGTAAAGTTAACTGGTGCCCCTAATACACACGGCTCCAACGGGTACCCAACGGGACTAGCTGCAACGGAATACGTTAGTTTTGCGAACAAGGCGTCAGTAGGTCACCGAACATAGTATATACTTGACGAAGCTTTTTGTTGCACTTCATAAGTTACGCACGACATAAATTATGTTTTTACTTTATAAAAGTTATACGATGGTTGACTTACATCGTCGCGGACATTGTATATTTTGAACTGCAAGGTGTACTCTTGCTTTTCTTGTTTTATTCGTATATTTCGAAAAATAATTCCATAATTTCGATATTCTTATAAATTTATTATGTTATTATTAAATTATTTCCGAACTCACTTGACTAAATTGGAAAAGTATCTGTATTAGCGTTAGATTTCTATTTGAGCTTTTTTCCTTTTCTTTCCTTCTCTCCCACAACTCCTACAGGCACATTTGTAAACTATAAGTAGGTACATCGTATCCCTCATTCTTCTGTATATATTCATTCTGCCCCGGGTTTGCTTGGAAGATATCACTTTTAACTATAATACCGCCTATTTTATATTTATTTTTTCTGTTTTGGTGGACAGTAAAGTATTATATTTTTATATTAGTGCATTATGTATATATTGTTTAGAGAAAATTTTTACTATTGAAAACAAACTAATATGTGTGTCATTGAAAAATTTAAACTATCCGCATTGTGTATTTCGCTTCAAACTTTTATAAATAATTAAACAAACTCTCTCGAACCCGTATTTCACTGCGGGGAGATTAAATCAATTACTTATCATATATAGGTCATAGGTATCGAACGATAGGTATAAGATGATTTTACGCTCCGCTCCTGTTTTGGCCATCAACGTGTTAGTACGTATTAAATTATTAAATTAACTATTTACTGTGAATACACTTCATTGACAATTTTGTTTTACCCAGCTGAGTGTTATTAAGTAGTAAATGTGGACGAAAATACTTCTGTTTCATGCTCGCGGGAGAGGAAGTTTTTTGTTTTGACATTCAGTATCTCATTCATAAATACCTATATGTATATAATTGATTGTACCGAATCTCCGCAGAAGTTCGACTCCGCCTTCGTTTTTACATCAACTATACAGAATAACTAACTAATGTGCATATTGTGCGCGTTTGATTGTATACTCACGGGCATAAACAGCAAACTCGCGGTACAAAGAAAGCCGCGTCTGCACATTACCCCCAAGTGGGACGAGCGCAGAGTGCAACGCCACAGTGTCACCGAATCATAAATACGGTCGGCCAACGGAGACTAAACAGGCCAGTAATACGAAGCGTGCGAGGTGTAACGCGTTTCTTGATCACCAAGCAAGCAGTCAGGGGGTTGTTGTAATTATACACACCTATATTTTTTATTTGTATTTAACACTAGCAAATTCCGTCGCTTCGCTTCGGGAAAACTACCTTACGCTTAAAGGTAGCATCTGCATTTTTCTGGGTTATTGTCGTTCTATGAATTAGAAATACATATATTAATTCATAACTTTTTTATTTATGGATGGATTTCAATGAAACAAACTTTAGGTTTTAAGTGACGGTTACTGCAATACATTACTAAAAACTAGAATAAAATCAGTTAAGCCGTTTCTGAGATTAGAGGGAACAAACGCACAGACAAACAGACAAAAATTCTAACAACTATTGTTTTGTATTCTATTGCGTTAATAAAGGCCCCTAATAATATTTTTTCTTATACATCGTTCATGTACAGGAATCGATCAGTTAGAATTTTATTATTAGTATAGATTATCACAATGTTCGGCATGTTTGAAGTCGGCAAAAATCGGCCGCCGGTCTCGCTCTATACAGCCCGTACGTTCTTTGACATGTTTATACGTCTTCGTTAGCCGATTTTAGGGAAGTGTTTGTTAGCCTGTGTTTATTATTCTGTATCATGCAAAATTACCCAAACTCTAGAAGACGTCGGAATATCTTATAACGTCAAAGGCGGTGGACTACTGTAAGATGTTATTCTGTAGCACCACTGCGCACTATGGGACTTACTAGGTCATCAGATACGTCACTAGTTTGTGCGAAGTTTGAACGAAATTCTTGATTATTATTTGAGTAAATTACAGTGTACAAATATCACCACCTACAAGACCTGGGCCATACTCTGCCATGTTCTTCCAATAAAGGTAGAATAAAACATTTATTATGGTAATAGTCATTAATAGAATCAACGGGCTACGTGATGGCCGATGGTCCCCTCCCTCAGTGCATATCCTTCACAACCACGACGTCGACCAAGAAGCAAATATTTTAGCGAGTTAATAGGCTCTTAACAACCAAAAAGTATGTATAGACTAGCTGCTTTATGATCGGTCTTATGCAAAATTAGTTATCCACAATCACTTCGGTTTAGAAATCCTACGCCATACGTTAACAAAAAGCACACAAAAAACATGTTATCAATTTTTATCACGTATTTGATCATTTTCGCGACAGCCCGATTGATTCGTTTTAAGAAACTGTTTTCTAGGTTCTATGAGTTAAAAATATTTACCGGCACATCTGTGAAAAAGCAGTTTTTTTCTGCCCTCTTAATGGAATTCTTAATTAAATTAATCTATTTAGTGGTCCGAAATGTGTACCAACAGATACACAGAGCCAAAAGAACGTTCCAGGCTCTGTATTGATAACAAAGCGTACTTACATTAAAATATTCAAAAAATATTTTACCTGCAGATTCGATCCCGTTAAAATTTTATTATTACTTCAAACACATTCACTCTCCACTCCATTGTACTCCTGTATGCATATTCTCGCCCAGACAAAACAATGAGTCTAGGGCGAAGTGTCCTTTGTTGTCCTGGGCGCACCGCAATGCATAAATTGACTGCCCGAGTGTACCACGTTACGTGCCTTAGAAAACGGGACCAGCGTATAACTCGACATAGACTTCTTAATAATTATTATCATCAAAACATACATGAACATCACAAGATAAAATAGAAAAATACCGGGAAAGTGATAAAAATATAACAATTTTTTTATCATCATAATTTTTTTTCTCGCTGTAAAATCATATTTGTCCACCGACGGCGGTGATCATTTATTTACAAGATGGCCTTCCTTTGTCTCCTTTTTTATATCTTTATGAAATGCAACGTGGTCTTTCTTTCCTTTCTTTTATTTTCTTGTTCTCCTCACTTGAAAGACGTTACTCCGAGTTACATGATTATTTGTTTTCCTGGAAATTTATTATCTGACTCGGGCATAGGATGTAATTTGTTCGTTGTTTGTTGTTAAATGTAATGTGTACAGGATGCGTTTGTGTAATTTGTGGTTACTTATCGGGATGTCAGCAAAAGCAATTGTAATAATATTAAATCTGAAGAAAAACTATATCGCGACTGCGTTATGCAACGATTCTCGATGGAATCCGTGGCTTCCCAGCCAGGAAGTGGCTGTAGATACCATTGAATAATTTTCATATCTCAACAGGATTACTATTACTTATCGATACAGCCTAACTAAATTATAATACTTGAGTGTTGACTTCAAATTATTATTCCAAATGGCACTTGACCTCAATCACTCAATAATTCAGAATTCAAACTTCGGAGCCTTTATGATGTAAATTCATGGCACCTAAAACAACGGGCTTAAGGATCTACCTACTGATAAATTAGTATTGTGGGTGTCAAGCCAATATTCTTATTGCATTACGATGTCGGAGGATTTAATCCCGATGATGCAGAGGCCTAACGAATAGCCATAGAATATGCTAATTTTCGATCAGTATATTATTGTCAGGATTATATTAATTCAGTTCCACAAAAAATTACGTATTACTTAAATTTCAAATTATAAGGTATCAAAAGCTAAGATGAGGCGGTATGCAGTAATCCTACTGCACCACAATACATCACTTGATTCAGTCATGTTTCAAAAAAGGTATCGATTGTCATGGACACAGAAACTCAACCGCGTGCAAACTTAAACAAATACACACAAATTTCCGATATCCACCTTCCAAACTGTCGGATATCCTACTTAGGAATCCGGTTTTGGAAACATTAGTAGGATAAGAAGATGTCGATGGCTCCTTACACAATTACACTAAACATTATTCCGTATCGTAGTCACACTTACAACTATAGGATTTTCTGCATAAAGTCAGATTAAATTTTACCGTCTTAAGATTCTAAGCAAAAAAAATGTACCAAAAATTATATCCTGAAAATAGGGAATAAAATATCTTTCATTAAAAAAATCCCACTTTAAATTGTTAAAAAATATTGGACTCCGTGGATACTCCACATACGATGCACTAAACGTCGAGCCAAACACGAAACACGAGTAGTTGTTAGAGGAGGCAGCAACGCATAAAATTCCGTACACCACTGTTACGGGTCAAGAGTGACGTGGCATAGAAAAAGGAAAGCCCTCCAAAGCCACCGCGAGTCCCGCTGGCTGAGTACTGACCGAGTGGAGATACTCACAGTTTTATTTTTAAACGTGAACTAATTTGAGGCATTTTGCATACGGTCTGTTGAAATGTTACAAACTAAATAATTACACGTGTCATTTAGCAAATAACAAAGAAGACGCATGCTTTTGTAGCAGTATGAATATTTTCAAGTTAAAGTTAATTGTAATTGTTCTGCGGGTGATCCTAATGAGAATTTCAAATCAATGAGTGACAACTAATGGGGGCGAAAAGTTAAACTATTTAGATATCAAAGGGCGTCACGTGCATCTTATATAGTGCCTGGGTGAATATTTAATTTCGTGCATATTATGATGTTTTTGAAGAAAGATAAATAATGAAACGTTATTATGTTCTTTATACGATTTTTAAGAAGTGAATAATAATAGTAAAAAAAAATCTTAGAAAGGGACAGCAATCAGACTTACGGTTATGGAATTACAGAGCTTTTTATTTTTTTACTAAACGGTAATAACATTTATTACTTATGGGGATTAGATACAATTTATGGTAATGAGAAAAAGATGAAAATGGGAATTAGAACTAAAATAGTGAATCAGCCTTTTATTTATTATAATTACTTTAAATTTACATAGAAACTATAGTTTTAATTAATAACACAATTATGATCCAAAATCTTAATAGTTAAAATAAATAAAAATGGAATAAAAAGAAAAAGAAATTAGTTTTTCTGAAATAAATTAAATCAATAATGGGATTACTTAAATTGCTCATTAATCCTTAATAATTTAGTAAACTTTAATTTAGTAATTATTAACTTAGTAATTTAGTTACTAGCTGATCCGGTAAACGTTGTTTTGCCATATAAATTATAAACTACATATATCGCTACTTATAATAAGTATACTAAAAACAATATCTTAACGCAATAGAGTGCACAATATTTTTTGTTATCCCATCTTTAGCTAACACAAACAAACTGGATGGTTTGCCCACTCGAGAGCATTCCACGTACAATTGTCTGTGTGAAAAACATGGTGTGATATGAATTAACGATAAATTTATTTAAAAAATATCTGTGCCCGCGACATCGTCCGCATGGAATTTAACAAAAAAGTTATATGGTAGAAATAAAAGTACTCCTTATTACATCAGCTACCTGCCAGTGAAAGTCCCGTCCAAATCGGTACAGCCGTTTCCGAGATTAGCCGGAACAAACAGACAGACAGACTGACAAAAATAGTAAAAAATGTTATTTTGGTATATGTATCGTATATCCATTCATATGCATGTTGTAAAAATATTATTTAAATATTACAAACAAACATTCCAATTTTATTTATTAGAATAGATAACACTGAAATAGTAAAATGATAATTGTAGATGTCACTATTACGATTGATGCACAAACAATAATAATAATGGCCGAAAACTATAGGTAGTGAGAACAGAGATCCCATCCCTACTCCGTGATGTTTACTGGGTCTCAGAAGTGACACCGGTAGACGCCTGGCGGGGATAACTGATCAAGTGATAATTAATTAGTACCTGGGTTGTAAATTATTAATTACTGATATCGCTAGTAAAAAATAGGGGTTTATGGTAGAAAGGTGAAAATGTAGGGTTGTATGTATTTTTAATGCCACCACCTAAAAACATGAAAATAAAAATTTTTATCCAAAAAAATAAAAGAAAAAACATTGGGGTAGACCACCCTTATCACTTAAGAGTATAAAAAATAGATAACAACCTATTCTCAGACCTACTGGATATACATATACAATTTCCTCAAAATCGGTCAAGCCGATCGAAGGAAAAGTATAACTAGTAATGAATAAATATTCTATTTATTATTATAGCTGACAAACTAACAGACAAGCCATCTAATATCACTCACCGTCGTTCATGAACATAAGCAACATTAAAGGCATCGCACTGTGCTTTATCTGCTTAGAATTAAAAGAAAAGGAATATAGTAATGATTCTCAAGCTTCCAGCTGATTCACGATTGGCACTTAACAGGGGTGCCGGCCTCTGTCGCCTCTTACGACACTTTCGTCTGCTAGCATGGGATTAGGGCCAATACTCTAATACCGATGGAAATTGTAATACTAAATAATAATATAAATAATTACCATTCATTTCTTCTAATTACCATTCGAGTAAAAGAGAATGGTAAATAAAAGGTAATTAGTAGATTGGTAATGAGATTTTCTAGTATTTTTAATATATTAACGGTATTCCGTACGTGTACAAACTTGTAAAAATTATAGAAATAAAAAAGCACTCATCCATACTAATCCCATATTAATTATTGATAAAATATTGAACATACATATTTTATATAAAATGAATGGTTTGTAGAAATATTTTGAACAACGTTAGAATTTCATAGGATAATTTTAATTTCTGTAGCCATAAACTCTCTTTCAGGCGTGTGTTTGGCTCGGTGGCAAAGGGGTGACTGTCGCCGAATATATTATGTTAGGCACGATATACAGCTACGCGAAAATATTAAAATATCAGAGCGAAAGTATCGTTAGATGGTAATTATAGGGAACTGTAAGGACATTTTTCAAAGTGGTAAGATACCACTTTAGAATGTTCTTCTATTCATAAAAAATGTACTATGAATAGACTGCCTATTGTATTATATTAAAAAGTGATAAAACATCTGTTCTTCATGCACAGTTTCTAACAAGATGTAACAATAAAGTAAAATCTGGGAAATGGGACATTGCCGGTAATTAGAATTTTATTTTTTGTTTTAAAATTTAATGTTGTTTTAATTAAAAAATTTCTTTTTTAACGATTGCACCTAGTAAAGACTCAAGTAAACTATACGAAAATAATATTAGGTTTTAATTCTATCAATATTTTATATATTATTTATCGTCTGACGCGTAATATGCACGAAATGAAATATTCCCCCGCCTAGACCCACTAGAACTGTCTATATTATAATATACTTAATTCGAATCGTGTAATTTTGTATGCGATATGTTGTTTATTAAATTATGTGGTATTGAAAACAGTAATATTACTTACTGTTCATTTTTCTGAAATAAAATATTACATGTTTTTCCAAGACCGTTAACTAATTCATACCAAATTAGGTCAGCAGTTTTATCAAATTTTTTTCAATAAGTACAAATAGTTTTTCCTGGTAGTCTGGATCCTACGGCTTTCTTCTAATCTATTAGAGAACCATAACCTCAAAACTATTGACCAAAGTCTCTAACAGCTACTGATATACTGCAGAAACAACGAATTTCAATGAACCAACCATCATCCTTTAAAGATTTAATCCGGTCAGATGTCTCCTTTAACTGGCTTCACCTATATTCAACATCGAATAGATTCAAATGTTATAAGTATTGCGTTGTGGGAAAATGAACATGAGTATATCCTTTATTCACTGAAATTCACTTATCCTGAATCACCAGAGTAATCAAACTTTTGCAGATCGATGAGATCTGGATCGAAGGTCCTCGAGGCATCTGGGATGGGGCAAGAGCAACGCAATGGCTACGAGTCCGTACGAGACTCGGCTTGGCCCAAGTTCAGTATCAGTTGGATGAATTAGCGCCTCCAGGGAAGTGGCTCGTCAAAGCAAGACTTGGGGATGGTTCACAGGTAAATTAAAACACTAAAACTATATGATTTCTCTAATAAAGTGTCACTGGAAAATACAGAAAAAAAACTCGATGTTAAGTAACCTAAAAGTTATGATTTTTTTTTGCGCCCGGTCAAATGGAAAAAGGGCTACCCTCCGGAGATGTACGGGACGGGGTTGGTGAATGCTCATAGCATACCAGCGCAGCCAGCTGCGCTGGTTATGTGGGACTCCCGAAAAAACCTAGGGCCTACCTACTATACACCACCCGAGGCTGGCTTTGGCCTAATGGCCTCTAAGCCTTAATCTGAGGCGACCCCCCTTAGGGAAGACCATTACTGTAAAGTTTAATAACATTCAGAGTTTTGATGGATGAGCCAAGTTTAACTAAGTGATTAATGTAAAATTGTCTAAGTAATTCGAGAAGTGGATCCGGACAAAACTTAAGATAATATCAATCGCTTTAACTATTCCCATTTAATTGAAATATTGAATTTATCACCAAACTGATAATTCCGAACATTCTTCAGTTGTCATAGGGACTTAAGTGCCTTGTCTCATAATCTGTAATTCTGAGAAAATTGCAGATGTCAAATAAGTTAAGCATATATATAATTTAATTAATTAATTTTAGCGTAGTATAATTCTATTGTGTTTTTAATTATCTTATAATTGTAGATTAATTTATCGGTTGAAAAAAAAATGTATTTTATTATTATCATATAACTTTGTAGCAAAAGTTGGAACCTAGCCTACAACAGGCCTGAGTTCGAACTTTATACAAACCTCCAACTTTTCGTGAAAAAATTTGCTCAGGGTTCTCCATAATTTTCTCGAAGGCATGTGAAGTCTGCCAATCCGCATTTGGCCATGGCGGCGGACTGTGGACGCTCATTGGGAGATGACACCGGAGCCCAGCAGTGGGACAATATTGTGGGATGAAAAATATATCGTTTTAATAAGATATATATTAACTCTCTAATCAGCGCTTTAGATTTTTGTATGTTGATAAACGAACGGATCATTTTCTTCCTCATTGTAGCAGCGCTCCCACGGACACGGAAGGTAACGAGTTAAGTATAATTGCAGGGATCGGCAACATTCTCGGTGGGCCACTACGACCTCCCCCCGTTCCAGCTAGCTGTACGTCACGCGCCCAGGGTCTTGCGCACCAGCGAGAGGCTGGTTTGGACCGTTTGCGTCAGGTAAAAACGTGTTACAAGGTAATTAACCACCCTAGACCCACTTCAGAATTTACTTTTATAAGTTAGTGCGATCAACATCTTATACTTCATCATCGCCCACCATTAGGTGGTATTGTTATCGAGCCTAACTTATGTTGTATATTTAAAATAAACTCGAGTCCTAATTAATTCTGAAATACTATCTTTCTCGTTGCGTAACTAATCAAAAGCTGTCGTGATGCTGTTCAAGATATTTAACTAGATATCTTCAAAAATATACAGTTCTTCCCCAGGTATCCGTGGTCCGAAGCCGTTGAAGGCATGCTGGTGATCCGCCTGCGCGGAGCTGGAACAGTGTCAGACAGTGCGCCCGGCATCAGAAC